>CAMOHE010024937.1:32945-54451 GCA_946598075.1 Artocarpus hirsutus
TTAAGAATCGTGTCTTCCGCATAATCTGTCCATCATATGCCCAATTCTTAAAGGTTTAGACCGACAGTCTCAGACTATTGTTTGCTTATCATACATTCAACAAATATGAATGTAAAGAGGACAATTGGTATATATAAATGCAAAACTCATTACATTTTTACTCCATTAGGGCATACATGTCTAACACATTGTGCACCCACACGTACTTTGATCATGGATAGAGAATAGCAAAAAAGACCAATTGGCTGAGGCTCTTCTAGAACATTCTTTTTTTCACGGATTGTAGGAGCTTTTCGACAAACAATGTTAGTAAGATCTAGTTAATTATGCATGTAGCAAGCCAAACTTGTGTTTTGAAAAATAATCTGATTAAAATTTTTAAAATTTCTGTTGCATACTATTTTTACAATAATTGGTATTAGAGACAAGTTTTTACATGAATTTACAAGTTTGTGAGCATGCTATATGCATAAATTATGTGATCTTGATCTCTTCTATGCTTGAATTTATTTTTTAGAGAGTTGACACTCTAAGGTTTCTATATATTTATGTTGCCATGGAATTATATGGTGAATGTTTATTCATTAATTATGGTTGATTAAATTATTATTTAATTATTTATTAATTAATTAATTTATGCTAGTTTTGGTTCCTTTGAGGCTAGAATGTGTATCTAGGTTTTTCTTATAATTAGATAGCGGTCTATTATCACCATCTAAGAATTATTCTTCAATTTTAAATTTGTAAGAATTTTTTAATTAAATAATTATTCAGAGAAGACTGATCTAGAAAACAGATAATAGCATTCTATAGGTATTTCCTGAGTGTTTAATTTTATGCTTTTGAATTGTTGAAAATAAGGTTGAAAAACTGCATAAAAACTATATTTTTCTATAAATAGTGAAATCTGCTCGATCGGTAGGTTGAACCCTTAAATTCGGTAGGCTAAACCACTAGGATCGGTAGGCCGTTCGTGGAGTAGAATTTTGACGATTTTGGCAACAGGTCGAACTTTCATGTTCGGTAGGCCGATCTGTCATAACCAACAGGCTAAACTATAAAGTTCGATAGGCCAAAGGGTCATGACCGATAGGCCGACTATATAAATCAGCATGCCAGTAGAAAGCTGTGAATTTACTTTTGAAAAGGTGCATTTTTTGGTGTAGTTTTGATTTTATTTTTTTTGAAACAATTCTAAGAAACATTAAATTTGGATATGACCAGAAATATAGAGCATTCAATCTATATACAATTAAAGACTTGAAGATGAACAATACATGAAGAAGGATATAATATGAAGATTCAAGGATGAAGAATCAATAATATGTTTCAATTTATCTCTTATAATCTTTATTTTCTATTCTCTAGGGTGAGACCATAATATTACAGCTATTTATTATTATTTTACCTGTAGCTTTGCATGATTGCTTTGCTTGTCTGTATTATAATATGATTCGCCATATATGTTGATAACATGTCATATAAAATAGGGAATACCACTCATTAAAAATTGTTCATGCATGTTTATAAAATAAAACCTTGATTTCAAAAGATTAAGTGGGAGAAAGTTTTTGAAGAGAGGACCTACAGCCTCCATCATTGGTTTATATGTAGCACATGGTTGTTTCGACCCCTAGGAAGGGACTTCATCATGTATCGGTTGGATCTCCTAGAGTATAAGGTATTTTAGCATGATTTATCATTGTACACCCCTAGGTGGTGATTATAAATCATGGATAAAATATCAAAACAATGGTTATACACTCATGTTGGTTTTATTGTTAACCTCCCCCAGGAGCTCTGTTGATAAAATTGATGGCCAAAGAAACGATTATTAATATATGCTGGATCAAAGGGGTTCTAGATGGCATATTAATCAGGAGGAGATTTGTGTTCCTAATTGAATTTAGCAAGTCTCGCCTAGGCGGCTTGTTGATTTCTAAATTGGAAATTATCATTGTAAGGTTTTGATTTTTTTAAGGTTTTAACACATAAACACATTTGCATGTTTTACATAATTGTGTTATCTTATTAAATTGTTATGGTATGTTTGCTTATGTTTGGTACATGATTCTTTATTGTAGATTAAAAATGTCTAAAAATACTTTTTCTTCAATACCTGACAAAAACCAATTAACCAATGAGAACTATAATGATTGGAAATAGAACCTAAACATCATCCTATCCTTTGAGAAACTAATATTTGTGCTGACAACTCTGTGTCCTCCCGAGCCTATGGGAGATTCCACTAATGAGCAAATCCAAGCGTTTGATCGCTGGAAGGATGCTAATATAGGCAGTTGTTATGTTATGGCCAGCATGAATAACGTGTTGTAGGCTTAACATGAAGATTATGAGACTACGAAGCAGACCTTGGATAATCTTTAAAAAATGTTTAGAGGCCAAGCCCTAACAAAACAACAAGGGACACTTTAGAAACTCTTAAATTGCAAATAAAGGCTAGGGACATCTGTAAAGGGGGATATGATGTTAGTGATGGGTTATCTTGTGAGGCTCAAAGCAATGGAGCTGACATTGATGTTGAAACTCAGATGACTATGGTCTTTGAGACCCTGTCTAAGGAGTTTATTCCATTTAGAGCTACATTTAATTTAAACAATGGACAGGATATGACCTTGATTGAGTTGATGAAGCAATTATAACAGTTCAAACTTCTAATCAAGGAAACTCCTGTGCGTGGCGAGGCCAACTTGGTGGCTACTTTTGGATCTAATCCTAACCCAAGGAATGGAAAGAAGCAATGGGCCAAGAACGAGAAGTCTTCTATTCCTACGAATGGCAAGAATAAGAAGAAGAAAAAGAAGAACTCGAAGAAGCTCAAGTGTTTTTTTTACGAGAAGGTTGGGTACATCAAGAAGAATTGCAAGGACTTCCTTTCCTAAGGAGGTGGATGTGATCTTATGATTGTTTAAACTTGTTTGGTTGAGGAATCCAGTGACACTTAGGTCATATATTCTAGAGCAACTAATGATGTTTGTGTTTCTCTGTAGAGGTTCAAAGAAATAAAAGTTTGCTACATGAAGACTTCATGCTTCAGATGAGCAATGGTTCCTTAGTGTTGGCTGAAGTAGTGTGAGACATCCATCTTTGTTTTGATAATTATAGGAGTTTATTTTTGCAAGATTGTTTTTATGTTCCTAAATTAAAAAAAATAATTATTTTTGTAGCTTGTTTATTGTAAGACTCTTATGTAATTTCTTTTAATAATAAAGTGGTGATTCATAAAAATAAATGTTTTATCAGTGATGGATGGATACAAAATAATCTATATTTTATCAAACCTAAGATGGACTTACTTCTAAACACTAAGGTTAATAATAATAACTCTAAAAGGCTAAAAACTTCTCACTCTAATAAGACTTATCTTTAGCATTTATGTCTAGGTCATATTAACCTAAATAAGATTGAAAGGTTGGTAAGGGATGGACGTTTAAGTCACTTAAAGGTGGAATCTATACCACAATGTGAATCTTGTTCGATGGGTAAAATGACTAAAAGACCCTTTAGGTCTAAAGGCAATAAGGCCGAAGGGGTTTTAGAACATATGCGTAGTGAAATTTACAGACCTATGAACATCCGATCACGAGAAGGGTTCGAGTATTTTGTCACTTTTATTGATGATTACACACGGTATGGGTATATGTACCTAATGTACCACAAAAACAAAACTTATGATAAGTTTGGGGAGTTTCGGGCTAAAGTAGAAAAGTAATTGGGCAGACCCATAAAGGCACTTCGATCCGATCGAGGTGGTGAATACCTTTCTGATGAGTTTTTGGAACACTTTTTAGAAAATAGGATTTTCTCCCATTTGATTATGTCGGGCACTCCGCAGCAAAATGGCATGGCTGAGAGAAAGAATAGAACTTTGTTGGATATGGTTAGGTCTATGATAAGTTATTCATCATTGCCTTTATTCTTTTGGGGATATGCACTACAAACCACATGTTATCTTTTGAACAATGTGCCTTCAAAATTGGTTCCTAAAACTCCTCACGAGTTTTGGATAGGGAAAAAGGCATCCTTAAACCATATTCTATATGGGGATGTCCGGCTCATATCCTATTTAAGGAATTGAAAAGTTGGAAGCATGTTTAGAAGTTTGTGTATTTGTATTATATCCAAAAGGAACTAAAAGGGGTAATTTCTATAACCCAAAGAAAAATAAGTTGTGGTTTCAACTAATGCAACTTTCCTTGAGGAAAGTTACATGGATGACTTTAAGCCTCAAAGCAAAATGGTGCTCGAGGAGTTGGCGAGTGATTTGATCACTCTGGGGGGTCCCAAATGAAACTGTTCCAATCAGTGTAGAAAAACCAACCGAACCTGAAGAACAACCTAAGAGGCTTTGGCCTAGTGGAAGGATCAAGCATCAACCTAAAAGATATATGTTCAATGGCAAAGCTTTCTAGTTGAACTGAATGAACAGGGATCCTTACATTTACGAAGAGGCTATGGAGGATGCTGATTTGAAACTCTGGATAGAGGCCATGAACACAAAGATTAAGTCTATGGAGACTGATCAGGTCTAGAAACTTGTAGATCTTCCCAAAGGGGTAAAACCCATATGGTGTAAGTGGATCTATAAGAGAAAGAGATGAGTGGATGAAAAAGTCAAAACCTATAAGACTAGACTAGTAGCTAAGGGATACACATTAAAAAAAGGAATTGATTACAAGGAAACCTTTTCACCTGTAGCCATGATTAAGTCCATCCACATTCTCTTGTCCATAGCTGCCACTCTCGACTATGAGATTTGGCAACTAGATGTCAAGACAGCCTTTCTGAATGGCTATCTTGATGAGTCCATATATATGGTATAGCCAAATGGGTTCAAGCCTAAGGGTCAGAAGGGTAAGGTTTGTAAGCTACTTAAGGCAATTTATGGACTTAAGCAGGCTTCCTGTTCTTAGAACATAAGATTTGATCAGGTGATTAAGACTTATAGATTTGCAAAAAATGTGGACGAACCATGTGTTTACAAACACATTACAGATGGGAAGGTGATTTTTTCTATTACTTTATGTAGACCACATTTTTCTAATTGGCAATGACATTGGGGTGCTGTCATTAGTCAAATTATGGTTAACTAAGCAGTTTGACATGAAAGACTTGGGTAAGCTAATTTTGTTCTCAGTATCCAGATTTTTTGGGATATGAAGAACAAAAGGACAACTTTATCCTAAGTGGGCTATATAGATAAAATTCTCAAAAGGTATCCAATGTAGGATTCCAAGAAAGGTAGGCAACAATCTAGGTCTAGAATTACTCTTTCTAAGAAAGACTCTCCAAAGTCTGATGAAAAAAGAGAATACATGAAAAAGGTGCCTTATGCTTTGGCAGTGGGTAGTCTCATGTATGCCATACTTTACACACAACTAGGTATTAGTTATAAGGTTGAGATACTAAGTCGATTTAGTTGAATCTAGAACCAAACCATTGGGTTGCGGTCAAACATATTTTCAAGTACCTGAGAAGGACTCTAGGGTATATGCTTGTATGTTCAGGTGACGATTTAACACCTCTAGGATACACATACTAAAATTTGTAACCCTGTTTGGATTTGAGTAGATCGACTACTAGTTTTGTATTTACTCTAGGCAGTGGTACCATTGTTTGGAGAAGTGTCAAGCAAGATTGTACTTTAGATTCAATGATAGAGGCCGAGTATATGACAGCTAGTGATGCTTCGAAAGAAGTAGTGTGGCTCTGCAAGTTCATTGAGGATCTTAAAGTAGTTCCTAGCATGGATAAGGCGGTATTACTGTATTGTGAAACACTACAGTGATAGCTAATACTAAGGAACCAAGATTTCATAAGAAGAGTAAGCATATTGATCGAAAGTATTATATGATCAAGGACTTCGTAGAGGTAGCGCGTGTTGCTATATGCAAAAGTGCATCCGAGAACAATTTAGCTAATCCATTCACGAATACACTAACTGTAAGAGTTTTCGAGAGGCATATGAAGATGCAAGATTTGTCATATTTACTCACTTAGTGCAAGTGAGAGATTGTTAGACATGTATGCCTTAAGAAGCAAAAATGTAATATGTTTTTGGAGTCATTTTTATCAACAAAGAATTTATTTATCATTCATATACCAAATTGTTGTCCACTGCATGTTTATATTTGTTAGATGTATGATAAGCAAACAAAAGGCTAATACTATCAAACCCAAGAAAAAGATAGCAAAAGCCCCTAGGCAAGCTCCTCCCTTCTCTTACCTGATTCAGACTTCAGTTAGTTGAACTAGAATGTTCATTTTTGCCTCTTTCTTTTTCAAGCAGCACTAAAAATATCTAGCACTCTTCCCACTTCTTTCTCTCCATCTTTCATGTCCTAAAGCTCACAAAAACTCAAACTATACCACAAAAGTTTGGGTTACACAAACCAAGCCAAGTTTTCACCATATTGATCTTGAAAATCAAGTGTTCTAACCTCCAATAGAGCCCTAACTTCAAGCCCTAAAGGTAACACCTATATTTATGTTTCTTATGATGAAATAAAGTTATTTTTTGTTATATATGACTATAGATGTATAGGAAGTAAGCTAGCACATATTTGAGCTCAAACCAAGCAACTTAAGTTAGTTTCTTTGCAAAATGGATATTCTTTTGGTATCTGAGTATTCCCCTTATTCCTATTGATCCTAAGTGATTATTAAGTGATTTTGAATGCTTGTAAATAGGTGAGAATTAGTTAGAATGTTATTTTTGAATTTCGAAAAGAAAATGTAATATTAAGTTTAGCAGAAAATCAAATCCATGTTGTGCTTGATTCTCATATTTTTATAAAATTATATACTTCTCTTAACTATATTTAATGCTTGGAAATGTAATTTATTTATGGAAGACCTAATTTTGGCTAGAAAGAGGTAAAATTGTTATTTTGGGGGGATACTAAAAATTTCAAACATGCGGGACATTTCACGATGGTTTTTACTAAAAACTATCGTGGAAGGTCCCAAGGTTTGAAATTTTTAGTATCCTGCCCAAATTTAACCTTCGTAAAAGATTAATTTTTGATGGGCTACTAAAAATTTCAAATATGCAAAACCTTTCATGACGGCTTTTATAAAAACTATCGTGAAAGGTTAAATTGGGCGGGATACTAAAAATTTCAAACCTCGGGACCTTTTGCGATGGTTTTTATAAAAACCGTCATGGAAGGTCTCGAGGTTTGAAATTTTTAGTATCCCACCTAAATTTAACCTTTGTGAAAGATTAAATTTGAGCAAGCTACTAAAAATTTTAAACATGTGGAACATTTCACGATGGTTTTTACTAAAAACTGTCATGGAAGCCTCTCACCTTTCATGATGGTTTTTAGTAAAAACCGTCATGAAAGGCCTTCCATGATGATTTTCAGTAAAAACTATCGTGAAAGGCCTTCCAAGACTGTTTTTAAAAAAACCATCGTGGAAGGCCTTCCATGACAGTTTTTACCTTCTATGACGGTTTTTATAAAAACAGTCGTGGAAGGCCCTGAGGTTTGAAATTTTTAATTTCTCACCCAAATTTAACCTTCGTGAAAGATTAAATTTTGACGGGCTACTAAAAATTTTAAATATGTAAACCCTTCTATGACGGTTTTTATAAAAACCGTCGTGAAATGTTAAATTGGGCGGAATACTAAAAATTTCAAATATCCCAACTTTCTACGACGGTTTTTATAAAAACCATCATGAAAGATAAAAATTAACCTTCCACGGTAGTTTTTATAAAAACTATCGTAAAAGGTTAAATTTAAAAATTTCAAACATCCATATATTCCACAACAGTTTGTATAAAAACAGTCATAAAATAGAGGCTACTAAAATATACCTTTCACGATGGTTTCTATAAAAACTGTCGTGGAAAGTTTAATCTTACACGACGGTTTTTTAAAAACCGTCATGGTAGCACCTACCAATACCACGATAGTTTTCGTCTTAGCAGGCGTATCTCGTCACTTTTTTTTTCCTTATCACGACAGTTTTTGAGAAACGATTGTTAAATAAAGGTCGTATAATTTTGAATTTGTTGTAGTGAAGAAAATTAGCGAGTAATCTATTGATATAATCATTACATATAAGTCAGTCCTCCATAAATAGTTCATAATAAGAGCTAGGTTCAATTTCTGTTTACATCTCTTATTATATCTTTATCGTTGAGTTCAAATAATTCTCTAATGAACAGTTAATTCATAATCTTATTATAAACGAGTGCTCTACTGTTCAAACCTCGAATTGTCATCAAGAGAACTATTTTTCTAACTTCTATAAGGAAAGAATGGATTCCATATCTGTATAATATTATTCCCATCAATTTATTACATTATATTTCTAAGATGCTAAGTTATGATTTGTGCTAAAACAAATTTTACCAAGCAAATTAAAAAACATAATGTCATAAACAGGAGTCTAATAAATACTTAAGATTAACACAGTCAAATATATAATCATCATAGTGATAAATTTGAATACTTTATTTCTAACGAATGATTATTAGAGATTCATAATTTATCTAGTCTAATCTTATACAATCTCATTATATAAAGTACCTTCAATCTAATGTCTCTACATTAATAGTCCGGATAATGACTATTTCGTTCTAAATGAGATTAGACCGTACTTGTAATATTTAATTAAAGATCCCAAACTTTAATTAATTATTACAGACTATTTAGATTATTATCTATAAATTTTATCCCTAAGCATATAACAGTTATATGCTAAATTTATAGTCACATAAATAATCATAAAATTTTCTTGATGTTTATAAATGTATTCATAATACATATAAGCAACCAAAATAATTATAAATGTCACTTTATTTATTTATTAACAATATGTACAATCTCATAGCTTTTAGAACACTAAACCCAATAATGGTTGAACAAAAATGTTTCTACATTGCAGCTTTAATAAATTTTATATTAAGGTGTCAATTATTGGCTTGCAGATTAATGTAATTTAGTTATCAAAACGATGCTTTGAATGTGGATGTTGTTTGCAGCATTGCAGTCTTAATAAATTTTATCTTAAGGTGTCCATTATTGGTTTGCTAATTAATGTAATTTAATTACATGCTTTGAACGTGGGTGCTATTTGCAGAATACTTATAAAGTCTAAAAGCAGTTAAATGATTGAGGGAGTAGGTACCAAACTTTTGTTTTGATTATCATGAACAATGAGGAAAAGATTTCACAAAAGCAAAAAAAAAAAGGATAAAATTTATCAAAGTTAAGGTCAAAAGCATCTTTGAAATTTGGAGTTATCAAAGTTAATCTACTCACAGACAAATAAATATTGTTTTTTGAAAAAGATGGATACGATAGAAGATGTTGAACAATATTTTGATTTAAGTTGCAGGATTGATATATAACATGCTGCATATCCCAAATGGGAGGTGATATATTTTCATAACATGCAAAAGATGCATATATATATATATATGTCTATATGCATTGTACTTATGTAAAATTCTCCCCCTTTCAAGTATTTTTTTGTATAACACAATAGTTTTTTTTTTTTTGTTCATATTTCATGTATTGCCATGTAATGTCCAAGTGCAAGGCATGAAAACCTAAATTTTAAACTTTATATCAAGGGCCCAAATTTTGTTCCACTTTTGTGTAGCATTGTCAATATAGGTCAAGGATTAGGTAAACTTTCCAATCTCTGCATTACAGGAGATTAAAGCTGAGTTTCTTCCTTAAGGATTTGAAATCCCTACCCTATCTATTCCCCATTACCAAACAATTCTAAGGCTAGAAATTTTTCTAATAATCTTCTTTAGTATCCCATATTTAACTTTATATCATGCTTATTATTATATTAATAACATGATTGTGCATATTAAATTAAAATAATATAAGCTTATCTGCATAAAAGAAATAATGAGCAAAAGCTTTCTTAATTCAATATAGCAAGTCAAATAATTTTAAAAAACAACCAAAACATGTTGACTTCTTCCTTCTTCTTCTTCTTCTTCTTCTTTTTCCCGGGTATTCCTTTTCATTTGTGGACCTAAACTTTCAATCATGAAGCTTTGTTTAAGTCATCCAATTTTTTCTATTTTATCCATGATCTCCACTTGCAGCATCAAAACATAAGGGGAAAAAAAAATTCCAAAACAAGCTTCAACTTGCGCCTTCTAGGCGCACAGTTTCAGGAGTGAGACAAATAGATGAACACGATTTTTGAGAATAAACACTATAGGTGTCCAAATTTGCAGATATTTTACCTCTAATGAACATCCTTACATCATTAACAATACCAAAACGCATAAAAATCTATAACCAAGTAAATTTAAACTTATATTTTGCCTAAAAACTTTTAAAAAAATGATTGAAAACATTTTTTTTTTTCAAATGATGATGTTTAGAATCCATAAAAAAAAAACAAATGAATAATAGAAGGAAAAAATGAAACAATTTAGATAAAGTTTAAATCCTTAAAAAGAAACAAGAAAACAAAAACTGAGAAGCTAAAAAGAACTTACGAAAATTAAGAAAGGAAGTATAGTTTCGGTCATTATTTTTCCTTCATTCTCTACGATTTTCTCCCCTTTTTCTTTGACATAAAGGACAGGCGAGTAAAAGTTTTTGGATTTCCAACCTCCAGCTGGTTGGAGCCCATGGCTTAAAACGACGACAACGGGACCTTTGTCTCATCTTTCAGATCATGGTTTAATCCAAAGCTAAACCTACTCACATGGGACAAGTTTTAAATAAATAAATATAATTAAGAAAAAGATATTAATTAATTAGTTAATTAGCATATTTACTAATGAATGTGGCCTATTAATTGAGATCATTTTTATGGTCTCTGTTGATGAGCCATCTCTAAAACATAAAAAGCCTTCTAAGTAACTTGCCAGCACTAAAAACTTCCCACTAGGGTGGATCCTCCCACAGGTACAACTATGGTTTTGATTTCTTAATCTATTGATTGGACACCTAACAGGATTGAGCATTCTTAACTACTTTTGCTTGGAATGAAATTGACGGCACAATTAAAGAAACTCATCCCACTGAAAGCCTCTATTTTTTTATAGATATTTTGCTGAGAAGAAAAAAAAAGTTGATTATTTAATAGATATTTTTATATTTTTATGTTACTTTTTGTCATTTGCATTTTTTTTCTCTTTATTTTTTTTAATATTATATATATTTTTGCATGCCGACCATTTTGTTCGTTTTTATATTATATATATATATTAAAAAAAGTTAAAATAAAGTAAAGTTTAATAAAATTATAATAAATTAAATTATTACTATATACTAAAGCGTGATTTCAGTGTAGGTTTTATTTTCTTAAAGTTGCATTCAAAAAGGCCAAGCAATAACCACTCCACTAACTCACACACCTATAATAATTGCACTGCATTTGTCGTGTTATTGATATTTTCAGCATAAAGTTAACCAACCACCTAATGTTTTTTTTTTTTTTTTGAAATGAAAACGTATTATCATTAATTAAATAACCGGAATATGTTGCAATCGTCGGTAGCGACAAAGATGGAAATCTTATGAAGCCGTATACAATCTTTAGACAAAGATAAGGCAAAATTTGCTAACTTATGTGCCACTGAACTGCCTACACGAGGACAATGAGGACAATTAATAATACCAAAACTCCTTAGCAAATCAAATCGTAGACATCCCAACACAGCGGTGCTTCGTGGGACAAATCTATATCAGAACGAAGACTGTGAACCACTTTCAAAGTGTCAGTTTAAACATACGAACTCCAAACCCTTCTAAAGTATTATGATTTGTACGAGTTTTGGTGATTACATAAATCCATTTCCATAATCTCTATAAGTTTAGGTGATTACATAAATCCATTTTATTATTTCGGTGTCAACTTAATATTAAATTTAATATATATAATCATATATTCCTATAATAATAAGCATGATAAAACCAAAACTTTTCATATTAAATAAAAAATGATTTAAATTAACCTACTCATTAATATGTTATCCACTTATACAAAATAATGCTAAAATTAAATAAATTTAAACGTTTTAAACAATGAAGCCACTTATATAAACAGAAAAAAATATGTATTTTTTTCCCATTTTTAGCAAGTTTGACAAACAATGTATATATATTATATACACACACGAAAAAAAGGAAGGTAAATGTGGAGCACTTCCTTCACATACCTAATGGAGACATTAGATTTAAGGGTAGATTTGGTGTTGTCAATATCTAATTATTGCCTATAAACTTCATTTATCACACTTAGACTAAAATTACCTCAAGAGATTGTACTGGCTAATTAATTAATTAAAAATAACTAATTTCCTTTAAGATTATTAATAGTATCTTAGTAATCAAACATAAAATGAAATCAAAAGATGAAAGGTTAACTTTGTCAACTTATAAGCATCTTTATTACAAAACCATTTCCTCAATTCCTTATTTCTCAATTTACTGTCTCGTTTTATATCTTAACAGAAAGTTAATCATTAAATTTATATTAAAAATGCACAAATATACAAGAATAAAATTAATCATAATAAAAGCTAATGAGGATTAAAAATAAGGATTAATTAAGCTCAAACTATGTTTAAATTTAATTTCATTTTAAATTTTTTCCTACAAACTCAATCTTGTCTACCATATTTATTTCATAGTCATTTCAATTATATTTAAAAGCATTTGAGATTTATATTTATAAAAAATGATAGATATATTAATTCTTTCTTAAAACTCACAACTAGTATAGCACAATTTTAATAAAATAATTATTAAGCAAAAAACATACAATTAATAAAACATTTCAAATATATACCATAAAATATATTACAAATACAAGTTGATGAACAAAGTAAAAATATAGGACCTCATGATCTAAATACAGTATCAAACCTTAAATAGGATGTGTTTCAAGGGTAAAATATATTCTGTTATATCAGCCACCTAGTATTAGCACTGATGAATCTAAAATTTTTAAGAACAACATGTTACAAAACAAAAAAAAACAAAAAAAAAACACACTGAACATTAAATAAAGACCATCACATAAACAAAAGAGTTATTCAAAACATAGAAACACAAACTCTGAGCATGCTATAAATAAAACCAAAAGATCACATATGGATGTGCAAATCCAATTGCTACTTGTTACTATCTTTATTTTAATCCAGCTTTGAAGTTGCAGTGTCAGGCTCTAAATAAATAACACATTTTACCCATCAATTCTTTAGCAGTTGAAGCAGTAACAAAAATTTGTCTTTCCCCCTGTTGAATGAAATTCTCTTCCACATCATGATCTAAAAACTTTAACAAATCATCATAAAAACCATTAACATTCAAAAGCCTTAATAGTTTGCATGAATACCCAATAGTTTCCTATTAGCAATTACAAATATTTCCTCAAGAGTGCCTATGCCACCAGGTAAAGCTATAAAAGCATTAGTTATATTAATCATGGCTTCTATATGTTCACAAATGTAGCCAACTTTTTTCTCTACACCTATAGTCTTACCACATATATTACCTTAAGAAAGGACTTTAGGCATAATTCCCAACACTTGAGCACCATTAGATTACGCTACTATTGAAACAACCCCCATCAACCTTAAACTACCTCCCTCATAAACTAAATTAATCTTTCTACGTGCTAAAACTTACCCTAAATGCTCAGCCGCTTCTAACTAAACTCTATCTTTTCAAGAACTAGAACCACAAAAAACACAAACAATTTCAATTTTCCAAGATAAATAAGAAGACGACATATTTGTCTTTATTTTCTTAAGTGTTTTTTAGGGCTTTTTGGTTTTAAGTTCACTTTGCCAAATCTCCTTACATTCTAAATGGGATCCTGAAGGAAATAAGGATACGTACAACTAACAAAAGCAAGATAAATTTGTCAAAGATTTGCTAAACAACTCTACAAAGTTTTAGAAAAGGGACAAATAATTAAATAAACTTTTGAAAATCGAGATAAAACTCTGCAGCTTTTGACATAATCAAACAACCATACATAAATCTAACAAAAGACAAATTAAGCATTATAGGCTTTTTGACTTAAAAAACCCAAATCCACAAAACTAATATAAAAGACAAAATAAAATATAAAAAAACTGACAAATCACTATTAAAAATTTGACAAATGAAGCACAAATCTCGAAATGTCTAAATAAAATTCAAAAATTTCAAACAAATTACAGTATATCACATGATTAATATGAAAATATAATATTTTTTAAAAATATATATATTCAAGACATATTGCATTTAAAATGACAAATAATCAAACAAACATTAAAAATCGAGATAAAACTATGTGACATTTAACATTATCAAACAATTCTACATAATTGTGACAAAAACAAATTAAACACAGTAGTTTTTTTGGCTTCACAAACTCAAAATCTACAAAACTACTATAAAAGACAAAATCGAATCTAAAACAAAATCGACAAATAACTATTAAACATTTGACAAATGATACACAAATCTCGAAACATCTAAATAGGATTTAGAAATTTTAAACAAATAACTGTACATTAAATGATTAATCTAACAATATAATATTTTTTAAAAAATATTCAACACGTACTATAACAATATAAAAACAAACTAATACTAAAAACAAAGAAAACATTTTCTTTCCAAAAACATTCAAACTAATCCTCACCCAATTTCCTTACAAACTGGCAAACGAGGTCTTTAAAAGCCATATCATTAAGACACTATCATTTTACATGAAATTTGGGCCACAGTTTAGAAATTGAACCTTGAACATATTCACTAGAATGACTCTAAAAAGTAACTTGCAGATCATGTAAGTTCTCTTTAGAAAAACCATCTTTGCAGAAATAAATTTTATCATTCCTATTTACTAACATAAATCCAAGTGAACGACATCTACCCTCACAAAACTGTCGCCCATATTTTTTACGTTTGGACCTAATAACACAAGCTCTTCTTCTCATGGCACTACAACTAGTACCCATACCTGGTAGGCCAACACTGTGATTAAAATCACTTGAATGAATTTTACCTACAATCAATATCCTCACATCACTAGGAATACCAAAACACATAAAAATCCATAACGGGTAATTCTAGACATATACTTTTGCCTAAGAACCTTCTAAAAAAATAGTGAAAAATATTTGTTCAAATGATGATATTTGGAATCTATTAAAAACATAGAAGAAGAAAAAAATGAATAATACAAGGAAAAAAATGACATGATTTAGATAAAATTCAAATTCTTAAAAAACTATGAAACTAAAAAAAAAAAAACAAGCAATAAATTTTAGAGAAAAAGAGATGAGAAAAAAAGAAAATTACAGAACTAGAGGAAGGAAAAAAATATAAAGAGACCGAACTTAGAAATCAAGTCTTAGATACACAGTAACGTAATTTATAGACACATCATAGCATACCCTATTGAAGGTCTAGAACGTCAATTCAACATCCATAGGTCTAAAATTACCAAAAAAACAATGACAGAAATAAACGCTAAAGAAGCCACTAAGGGCAAAAGTAGAAAACACTAAATGACAAGGTTGAATAATATAAAATGATGAAAAAACCATGAAATAGAATAAATAAAAGGGATAACATTAAAGGGCAAAAATGTTAGCTCAGCAATACACAAGTTGAAAAATGGGCTGACATAAATCAAGCCAACTATTCTTAATCAAATTAAACTTATACAATCTCAATTAAGACCACTTATTAGAAATTAATTATTCTTTGACATATATTAAACATGTTCACTATAATATATATAATATTAAAATATTCATCTGTATATGTATCAAAAATAAATTTAAAATACACATATTAATATAATCTTAATAAAATGTGTATATATAAACTACTCTTATATAACAAATAAATTTAATAAATCAATACTACTACACCAAGATACATGTTAATATAATTTTAATAAATATATTGCAAAATTACTAATTTTTTGTATAACAATATGGTATTTCCTGCTACAATGCACTGAAAATATAAAAAGACAAAAAAATGAAAAAAATTAAGTAAAAGAGATTACACTAAAGAGCAAAAACGTCAGCTCAACAATACACTAGTAGAAAGTGGTTTGATACAAACCGAGCTAGATATTTTTAATCAAATTAAACTTATATAATCCCAATTAAGACCATATTTCAAATTAATTATTCTTTGACACATATTTAATATTCTCACTATATTAAAATATCCATATATAAATATACCATAAATAAATTTAAAATGCACATTAATATAATCTTAATACAATGTATACATAAATATAAACAACTCTTATATAACAAATAAATTTAATAAATCAAAACTAGTACATAAACATACATATTAATATAATTTTAATAAATATGTTACAAAAATTACTAATTTTGTATAACAAAATATTCTTTCCCGCTGCAACGCACAGGTATTCTACTAGTTACAATCTCAAATTAAATTGAGCCCTTGGATTGACACATTAAGGGCATGCGCTATGTTTTCATGAAACTGTCTCAAATTTCTCATCGAAGTTTGGCCTCACAAAACTAGGTCAAACGAATAGGCCTTTTCAAAGCGTAGTTCAAACCACAATCTAAATAAATTAATTTTCCAGACAGGCATACGTTCTAACAAAGTTTCCTATAGGTCATAGCTATGTTATTAATCTGATATTCTCCAGACAAGGATCATAAACACCAAAACCCCATTAAACTTTTTGCCTACAAAAGTGTCAACCTTTAAGGAAATATGTGCAAATCTCATTTGTCTGTTCATCGGCGCAGTTAATTGCTACAATGCATTCAGCTTGACACGCATGGTAATTAGAGATTCCCTGATCAGCAACGCAAGCAATGAATTCTAGACAAATATTAATTTGAGTTTCATTTGCTGACAAACCAATCCTATAAAAGCAAACAGGTGTAAGCATTGAAAACCAATTTTTTTACATAACATGGATCGAAATAAATGATTTGAATCCCATAATCTATATGCTGGCAACGACCTTTACATGATCAATATACTTCACTCAAGAGTGTACCGGGAGGTCGATCTATTTTACATGGTTTTTTTGAAACCTCGTTTCGTTCTGCTTTTCTGTTTATTCTTTAATCCTTGCGCTTGATTGACACATGAAGATTCGATGTAATCTTCTGGTTTTTCATAAAAACAGCACTATCTATGCCACATGCTACGTTGTCGACTTCAACTTGTAGACTTGTTGGGCAAATACTCTGCTCCATCCCTTTTTCCCTCAGCAATTGGTCAGCCTTTTCCAATGCCAAGTCCAGAGAACCTTCAACCATTTTTCTACTCTCCTCGATCCCTATACTGTTATTTATGACTCGTAAAGCTTTGTGCATTACATTTTTTGAATAAGAACTTAATTGGCTTTTGCTCTTCCAATCCATATGATCTTCTTCAGAGTGATCAATATTATCAACCACCTCTCCTTCCTTGGCAGATTTCGTCCACCTCTTCAAAATGTACTGGGCTGGTATTTGGAAGATATTTTTTGCATTGAATACCTTTATACAATGACCACATAAAATTCCAATCGATTCAAATTTTCCGCAACTACATGTCATTGTGGAACTTGAGCAATCAAATGTCACAATATCTTCTTTGTTGTGGCCTTCTTCGGTCAATTAGAATGTCGGAATGTTTCCCGAAATTGTCATTTCTTCTATTGCCAGTGATAAGCTATCACGCAGTTCGTCTTTTGGAATTTCTTCAACACTGCCCTAGTATAGACATCCTCAGCATGTTTCTCCATCCCTTTTCTTGACCTTACAGGCACCATTTTACTGCAGCACAAATCTTCACGGAATTCTTCTAGCCGCCTTCGCTTCGTTTCTTTAACATACTGATGAACAAAATAGGGGAGGGACATGATCTCACTGATATTGATGTATGGGCTATTGAAGAGTGATTCAATGCCAGCTGAGAAGGTCTTTCTGCTGAATAAATGAGTCCATTTTTCCCATAAACTGGATAGGGTACTAAGCCATGAATTTTCACCAAGATCATATTGCGCCAATAACGAATTCCATTGTAAATCGAATTCTTGCTTTGATTGACAATCAAAAATGCATTTGTTGAAAAGGTTCTCAAAGCCGGGTAGATCAAAATATTTGGAGAGGTGTTTTTTGGCATTTTTGCAGTTGTAGTGCAGAAAAAGACGATGCTGTGTTTTTGGAGCACCTTCTTTATTGCAGTTGATATTGCTTGAGACTCTTCTGTACTATATAATGTCTTTGGTTGGCGGTTATCCATTGCTACCACAAAAACCTCAAACAACCAAAGAAATGACTCCAAACTCTCATTAAGCGAAGTGCACAACCGAACAAGACACGTTGATTATGGTGATTAAGTCCCCAAAACGGAGCATAAATCATGTTGTCGACTTGAATTGTAGTATCGAAAACGACAACATCCCCAAAATAGCAATAATCCATCCTTGACCCACAATCCCTCCAAAAGAAACTAGTCATGTGGTTTGAAGAATCAACTTGGATTGCATAGAAAAATGATGGATCTTTCACTTGTAAATCTGAAAGAGATTCATTAGGCCTTGAACATCTTCTTCTTTGATTGTTCTATTATCTGGCAAACCATACTTCACAAAATCCACCTGTTGGAGTCTGACATTATCATTACTGGTCTTTGTTGAAGTCAGAACCTCAATATTGTTCAGAAATGAACCCGTCACACGTTTCTGCCCTGGCTTGTCAAATTCATGATTGTGCTCAAGAATAAAGTGGGAAATAACCCATTTGCTATCTTCAGCCGTAACTTGAATATATGCATTGCAACCAGTTCTTGTTTTTTTTCTTTCATACTTTGTTCTTTGTTATCTTGTTGGATGTCTTTCTCATTTTGAAACCTTGTCCTGAACACAAAAAGTTTCTTTTTCTAGTAGTTCCATTGGCCAACCGCTGCACCTTTCCTTTCCTCACAGAAAAACCAACATCTTCAGCATATTTCTTGTAGAACTTGTAAGCCTCCTCCTCAGATGAAAACTCAATCCCTAATGCTGGATGTCTTTTTTCATTTGCAGGCATGTCAGATTGTATTTCATCTTCATCCGTTTTGGTGGATGATATCTCACCTTTATCGCACTCTGAGGCCATTGACTGAACTACAAAAGGGTTTCCAATCGAATTGTCCCCTTCCTATATTGAGAAACCATGTAGGAAAAGGAGAAGAAAACCAACATGAGAAATCAGAAGAAGAAATTTGTCCCAGGAGGCTAATAATAACTACATCAAAACTTTAAGAAAATTCAACAATTGCTGATGCATTACAATTGTGCACAATGGGTTTTAATACCTTGAAAATGTTTTATAATAATCTCATTATCAAGGCTATTAAAAATGTTTTGCTCGATGCACACAAATAAAGTAATTCATGGATATTCAAAATGACCGTGATTGTTGCAACTAATTGATAAAGTCTCTTTTTTTCTTTTCTTAGAAGATTGCCTTTGTTGAGTTAAGAAACAATTTGCAAAAGAAAAAAAGAAAGAAAATACGGATGGCGATGGGAGTGATCAAAGACAGTTTGGGTTTTTTTTTTTTAATTTTAAAATTATTTTTAGAGTAGGAAGCACGAAATTGAATACTGAAGGCAAAGCGGCGGGGAGTGTTATATATATACACTCACGCAGGGCAAACGGAAAAAAAAAAAAAAAAAAAGTTGCCCCTGATTAAAGGGTGCCTCCGTCCCTGCGAGAAACTGGCAAAAATGCTATATTTTCACTATTTAACGGATCTAAAAAGTTTTCTACTTGCATTCTTGATGCAGGAAGATTTAGCTACAGTAGTTATTTTTATATTTTCGTTGTCATTAGTACTACCTTATTAATTTAGCTTTATCTTGTAATTAGTATGTCGTTTATCTCAGGTGAATATTTTGTTATCGTTTGTACATGCGCTATAAATTGCCATATTAGTTATTACTGATAATTGAGATATAGAATTTCAAAGTTGAGTTTTTGGGGTTTTTCCAGTTGTGGGTTTATTTAGGCGGATTTAGGAATTCTGAGTGCCATCCTCTACCCGAGTTAGGCTAGTAAATATTTGCCCAACTAATTCTGCTGCATCATTTTGGTATCAAAGCCCTCAGTTTTTTCCTTGTCAAGTATGGCAGGAATGATCGTATATTGGGGCCGATTTGAGATTGATGAACATGAAGGAATGCCTTGGCACATCAGCGAGGGAAATGATTATTTTGACTATGAAATGAACATGTTGTCATATTTGTGTTAGCCTCCATTGTCTTCCACAGTAGCTGTCATAGGGGCTAAATTTTTCATCAAAAGTTGCCTCTATGTGCAACTAAGTCATCCAACCTAGTTAGCCTACCCAAGTGTTTACCTAGATGATCCGATAATGAACACACAAAACCAAATTAAGGAAACCACTTTCCAACCTTTATTGAACTCACACAAAAAAGGATTACAAGTTTTGCCTCACACTCGGATCATCACAACATTCACTCATCTTTATTGAGTTTAGAGTCCCGAGACCTTTGCTGTTTATAGATAACAAGTATAACGTGTGGCTGACATCCCCAGCCACTATGGACTCACTTCAAGACTCTGTGCGTGCAAGCAACCCTTTTGCGGCCACTTCTATATTTCTCAGGTTGAGACTCGGTCTTTTCCACACCACGTGTAGCTTGCTAGCTTCTTGAGTTGCTAGATCCACGTCCATGCGCTACATGGGGCACTCGCATGGTCTAGCCATTAGCTGACCACTTTATGAATGTTGCAACATCCTTTGACTTCCTCGTGCCCACGTGCTCTCAAAGATTGGTCATTGTGGCCAAGTCTGCTTGGCTATCCATTATGCTTGACTACGTCCGAATCGTGTACAAGTGAGATGCCAGCGTGCCCAGCTTGCCCAACTAGCCATTGCCTATCTGCACATTCCCTTTAATCTTGGAATGTTGTCTGTGTTAGACATGTATGCCCTAAGGAGTAAAAATGTAATGATTTTTTGGAGACATTTTTATCAATAAAGAAATCATTTCTTATTAATATACCAAATATTGTCCTCTTTACGTTCATATTTGTTGAATGTATGATAAGCAAACAATAGTCTGAGACTGTCGGTCTAAACCTTTAAGAATTGGGCATATAATGGACAGATTATGCGGAAGATACGATTCTTAAGGTGACGGTCTAAATCATAAGATCCGTAATCAAGGGAATAAAGTTGGGCGCTTTATTCATGTAAAGATTGTTATGTTGTCTATATCCCTATTGGGAGATGGTTTGTCTTGACCATCGGAGGTGGACTCCATGAATAGAAACATTGGCACGTTGTCATAGGTGACGATGTGTTGGATCGGGACATAAAGTGAATTGATTTGGATTAATAATTCTGTCTTGGCAAATCGATTCACTTTAGACAATCATTTGTATTGCATCTTAATCCTGAGATGACTAGTGGACCCGTTGTCTTGACTTGTGTCTTTTGATATGCCAAAGGGTGACACCCACATCTT
>CAMOHE010024938.1:0-21127 GCA_946598075.1 Artocarpus hirsutus
CTTCCATCGTCTCCGAGCTCTCAGCTCTCTCTGGTTGGCCCGTCCTCGGCAGGAATGAATAGAAAACAAAAATTAATTCTAAAAACCTAAAGCCAATATTTCCAAGCTGATGAGATCTCTTTTAATTTTCTTAGATCATGATTAGTTGGAATATACCTTTAATATTTAATAGTTATATTCCCTTTCAATATTTCTTTCACGCAAAATATAGATAATGTATAGTACTAGACAATTATATGTATAGTACTAGACAATTATATGAGTCTGTTTAGGAGGGCTTTTTAAGAATTGTTTTTAGCTTTTTGAGTTCAAAAGCAATTTTAGGAAGTGTTTGGATGAACTGTCAGAAGAGCTTTTGCTCTCTAAAAGTGCTTCTGGTCAAAGGCACAAAATATTGCTTTTCAAAAAAACACTTCTGAAATAAACTTTAAGGCTTCTACTAGAGTATCAATAATACATGATAAGCTTAAATATAATATTTATGTAACTTTTAAAAATAATTGAAACCATTTTGACTTATTAAAACTCTTTTAAAAATATGATTTTAAACACTTACTAAAAAGTTATAACTTTTGCTTCTCTCCTTCCACTGACTAAAAACACAAGCAAAAGTTGTGCCAAACGGGTTCTATGTAGATCAATTTCCAAGAAGTAGAATTCAATTACTAAACCCCTATATGATCTTTCATTTTCTTGGTTTCATTTTCGTTTAAGACATATATTCCAATTGAATATGTTAAGGATTGGCATGGCAGCCCTTTCTGACTAAGAAATAGTATATAGAGAGGTTTTCAAAAGGAAGAAGAAAATGTTTCGCATTGATAATAAATTAAGGAAAATTTAAGAGCTAATTTCCATTAAATATCTTTTGCGGAATTTCTGAGAACAAGACAAGGATATGAATTGTAAAAAAGTTGGGTGTTGAAAATTAAAAGCTCGAAGCGTACACGTGTGGCTTAGGTTTTCTGCATGCCAATTCTTTTTATATGTAGTCTAGTTAGGTGAAAAAGATGATGACAATCTACCAAGTAGCCTTTTAGCATTAAATGTTGGCATTTTTATCCACTAAAATAATATATATATATATATATATATATATATATATATATATTCATGTGGAGCATGATACAAGAAAAAGAAAAAGGATTAAAAATTTTAAGCTTAATTTCTCCACTATTAAAAATTGTGTATTCTATCACGGTTTTAAACCGTTGTGTAAACTTTTCATGATATTTAAAAAACCGTTATGTAATTGTCTATTGTAGTATAAAAAATAGCTTTTACGACGGTTTTTTATTGTCATAGAATGTTGGTTTTTATGAGAAATGAGGGCGTTTTATATGCATCTTATACGATGGTTTTATTTGAAAACCGTCGTATAAAATGAAGCTTACACAACAGTTTGCTATAAGCCAAACCTTACATGATGGTTTTGAGAAAAACTGTCATGATAAAACACATAAAAAAATAATATGATCATTTTCGGCCTAAAAGCAACAATCTCATGATAAAAACAAATCACAAACACAAAGCTGAATATATCAACTTAACTAAGAATTTAGTAAGAACAATTATCTTCATGTTAGCATTACCGTTTAAATTATACAAAATTCATTAAAAAAGGAAAAAAACAATTGCTTTTTGTTCTCTTCTTCTTTGTTCTCTTTGTTCTTTTCTTCTTTTCACTTTTCCAACAACAAGATAGACACAAATCAAACTGTGTGAAAAATACTAAAACGCAAAATGATTATTAGTTGCAATAACATAAAATCGACATCTGAAATTCTTCAAAAAAGAAAAAACAAGCTATTTTGCCACTTATGTTTTGCTAATGTAGTCTTAGATCCCCAATTCTTTCATTTTCTCTACAAAATGTAGATACCCATCTCTTCAATTCTACAAACCTTAGTTCAACCACTTTCCTTTTCTCGAGCTAAATTCAAATTCTTAAGAAGCTAATTAAACAAACAAAACACCATAAATCATTCAAGTCCTTAGTTTTTTTTCCTCAGTCTCTCTGGAACCAAACAAATCACAACCTTCTAGATAGAAAAGCAAAACCCTAATTCGTGTACTGTAGTTAAAGTAAGAGTGCTTGCTGACGATGGGAGGGATGGTGGGGGAGGCAAGTGAGAGCTCAACGTCTAGGGCATCGTGCACGGTGGGCTTGAATCCTTAGCAGTTGGGACGAGAGAGCGAAGGATGTGGGCAACAACAATGATGGGGTCTACGGTGACGGCCTTGTTGGCCTCGGCAAGGGCTTACTTGGCAAGAGAAACGGTGGTGGAGCAAGACTTTGGATTGATTGTGGAGGCAGCATTTGAAATTAATGAAAGAGATAGTAGGAGAATTAATGAAGGGGATGGGCTCCCATTTGAAATTTGAACTAGGATAAAATTAATGAAAATGTCTAAAAATTTTTCATTTGAAATTTAGAACACCAAATTAAGAGAGAATCTCTTATTTGAAATTTAAACTAGGCATTGTCGTGTAAGCTGTTGAAAAAACCCCAGCTGTTACACAATGGTTTTTAGCAAAAATCGACGTGTAAGATTAGAGCTTACATGATAGTTTTTAACAAACACCATCATGTAAGCCTAGTTTAACTATCGTTAAAACTTCAGTTTATATGACGGTTTTTGTATCTTTCGTGTTCCACCGTGTTTTTTCTCCCACTTAACACAACGGTTTTGAAGAACCGTCATGTAATATACGGTGTGTATTGCACAATTTCTACTACTGTTCCCTCCTACATGAACATATATTTTTGAAGCTGAGAGTTTATGGAATGAAAAATGTTTGGGCACATGACTAGTATTAAGCACCACAATTAATTAAATGTGAATCCTATTTATGGGTCTCATTTTATATTAGCATGTGGTGTTCATCACCATAGATGTCCTATAAATATAGCATCAAATTCCTGTACACTAATTAGACAATGATATGAATGCATGAGTAAGAATGTAGGTGACTACAAGGCAAACAAATTTCTTATCATTGTGGTTATAACTTACCAAAATTATAAATCAAGGAATATAACAAAATAAAAAATAGAGTTATTAACATTAATAACCCTTGATTTTGGAGTCTTTTCCATTTTGCCCTTTAAACTTTAAAAATCATCATTTGATTACTTTAAACTTTCAGATATCCTTACTTTGCCTATTTTATCCAATTTTTTCGTAAAAAATGATGAAAATAAATGCACGGGAGGTGCATGTAATGATCATTGAAGCTATTTGTGGCTTGATAATGCCCTTTCCACCCCTAACTACCAAAACATTATATTGAAAATCCTAAATAATTTCTTCCAACTTTATAAATGAGAATGTAAGAGAGATAATCCTCACTTAAGAATAACAATTATCATTTTTGTCCTTACAAACCACCCATGTGTAGTTTTCATGGGTATATTTTCTATTTTTGACAGGATATTTGACAGAGGGGGCAAAGTGAGGAGATATGAAAGTTTGAGGTAGCGAAGTGGTGATTTTTAAAGTTTAAAGGACAAAATAGAAGAGACCATAAAGTTTAAAGATTATTAATGCTAATAACCCAAGAAAATATATATGCACGCATTGTAATAGATTTTGTTATTTTATCACGTCCCGCCTAGATGGCGCCTTTATTGGAGATCAGGAAATGAAATGCTAGGATTTCTTATTGTTAGTTGCTCCATCTTTCCAATTATTGGAAAAGGTTAATAAAGGATTTGCATTGTCATTTGTCTGCTCTATAAAAATATTTTAAGTGCTATTTTCCTTCTGATCAAACTTGTGTCATGATATCCTTAACAGCCTAGTAGCGTCTTCAATCAAAACATAGAGAGGAAAAGCCTACTAAGGGATACAAGCGCGACGTATTTACTTATTGGGACATAAACATGTTATGAAAAAATAAGCGACATATTCCCTTTATTCTTCTCTTTAATTGTGTGTAATTCTCTTATAGCTTTATCCCTTAAGATAACTAATATACTGAGAAAATTTATAGGAACCCTGCAGTGTTTATGAAGGGGCACAAAAATCCGTGAGGAAAAAGAAAGTATTAGTAGTTTTTTAAACTTAAAAAAGTAAATAACATATTTTAAACATTTAACATAAATAACATATGTACTAGGTAAATGATATTTACTTCAAATAATTAAAACATATTATTTATTTTTTTAACCTTGTGTTTGGCAAGTAAGTTCAAATCAAAAACAGTATAAGCTTTCAGCAGCTATAATAAAAAGCAAAAGTTATTATAGTGTAAAGTTTTCACATACTATAGTGTTTTGAATTAATTAGTTTAAATCAATTAATTTAAATTAATGTTCCTAAACACCCATGAGTTGCAAAAGATTTTTTTTAACAAAAAAATACGAAAAGATTTTTTTTAACAAAAAAATTCCATTTACTACAATTATTACAATTTTCAATACTCCAATATTCCTGCTCTTGCAATTTTATACTCTCCATTTGGCTGTGTAAATTTTGGACCACAGCCCACTGGGGCTGTGCTGTTTGGGCTTCTTGAGCTGAACATCGGTCTTAAAGTATGCACACTGGTGACTAGTTGTAAGTCCGGGAAATTGCATTTTCAATTCTTAAACTAACAAATACTACACTTCTAAAAATATTAAAGTAAATAGCATTTTTAGAGACTTATATTTTTTTTAAAATACTTAAATTTTCAATTTAATCTCTTTCTTTTTCTTATTTTTCTTCTTCTCTTTCTTTTCTTTTTTGTTTTTATTATCTCACTGCAATATCGTGTTCATCTATACGTCATTTTATAAAAAAAAATTATTTTAATCTCAATGAGCTATTTACTAAATACTATTACATCTGGATAAAAAAATTTGTTTTAATCTCAATGAGCTATTTACTAAATACTATTACATCTGGTCTGTTTATGTTTATTTCCAATTAATAATAGGCTAATTTCTTCCTTCTCCCTTTTAATATTTCATTTAGGATAGGCTCTTTATTACAAATATATCATGAAAATAAGACCTAGAATAAACCGTGCCTAAAAAAATACTTATTGTAGAACGCCATAGCCAAGTCATCACATAATAGTTAGAATATTAAATATACCCTCATGATACTACCCAGTATGCTTCGCAGTTGCGGACCAGTATTATAAGTCGATATCCACTAGTATCTGTCGCGATATTTGCCAGTATTACCAAGTTCACAGTCGGTATTGCATGAATCTGTCAAAATCGTTGTTACCATCGGTGACAGCCCAGAAGTTTCGTTGGAAACCACCACTATTAATGACAAAAATAGCACCATCGTCCAAAATCCACCAAAAAGCATACAATATTCCAAAAGAGCTACAGAATCTAAAACTTGGAGGAAAAAAATAATCATTATCAGCCTTAAATCTCGCCTTCGGATCTCGACCATCGTAGGCAGAGGAGTAAGGCTATCCCGACCGGAAACCAGCAAGCTTTGCATCTCCCTACAGTGAGATCCACGTCGTTACACAACATCGCTGGAGTAAAGAAGAAGATGAACGCAGTCGGTATCTCTTCGTGGGTCCGCATGGCTCGTTAGAAGGTTCGGAAAGCGAGGGCAACATCGTTGTCGACGAGGCCAGCGGTGTTGGAGAGAGAGAGTGAGAGAATAGAGATGAGGGAGAAAGAAGAGAGAAGAGAAAAGGCGGTTGGAGAAGAGAACGAAGAAAGTGGGGAAAAGAAGAGGAGAAAAAGGAGAAAAACTTGGTGGAAAAACCCTAATCTGCAAACAGCGGCGAATTGGTCTGCACTGTTTATTTTAGATTATGAGTTCAAGCACTGTATCAAATTTTTTTTTCTTTTTTTCTTTTTAGTCTGGTATAAGTCAATCTATGCGGATTTTCTATGGTGTCCAGCATGAATATTTCTTTTAAGATTTGTCTTTTAATATAATAGTATTTATAATTTAACAATATTGATGATACGTCTTTTTAAAAATTACTCAATTTTTTATTATTTCATTTCTATCCTTTTAGTGGGAAGTTTATTTTGCAAATAAATAAATAATACCACTTGCAGAGTTATCTATCAAGGGGGGAAAAAAAAAGCTGATCATAATAGCCAATATTTTTAAACTTTTCCCTCTTAATTATTTATTCCCTCAGTTTTAAAACATATGGTTTGCTAATTACTCATAATTCTTCATTTTGGTTTTTTTACACTGTGGTTATTGTTTCCTTGTAAAACAAGCTTTACCATTTGTAATGTGATACACAAAACGGTTATAAAAGATCACTCCTATAAAAAGTGCATCAGTTCTTTATAAGCTGATCGGAGTAACTCTTTTTAAGCAAAGGTTAAATAAGGGTCATTATATGTTGTTTTAGATGCAAAAGAATTATACATGGGAAAGGGAGAAATAACATTTTTTAAAACTTTTTTTTAAATAAATGGACAAAAATATTGTTATGAGGTTGAAATATAACACAATATTAAAATATTTTAAAAATATTTTTAATTATACAATAATTTTCTAATTTGTACTATATAATTATATAGTAATCATTTTAATAATATCATTTTAAAACAGACTTAAAATTTACAAACTGAATCATATTTTAATAAAATAAACATAATTAGGTCATGTACCTACTTTTTTTTCCCTTCCTTTGATTGATACTAATTTACCTAACTAAAAGACTAAAATACCTTTATATAGGACATTTTTACCTAACCTTTACCCAACATAGTTTTTTTGATCAATTATGTTATCATATTGGTTTGCACTTTGTGTCAAACTTTGATATTGAAAAACAATTGCTTTAGCAATTGTATTTGTCAGATCAATCGTTGTTCATTGCACTTTTTACGATGGACAATGGGCTGTAAGCTACTTGCAAATGGGCTGGGCCTATCACAACTCCTCAAATTAGAATATCACAATACAAGAGGGGTGAAAACTCCGATTAGCAAAAAAGATCACAAAGCAAAAGTACGCAAATGCCACTGAACCGCGAAAAACGCCACGAAACACAAATAAAAATCGCTAATTAACATCAGTGAAGAGGAGTCAGTAGGGTTTTATCTCTATTGGAAAGCAGAAGAGAAGACCAAAATCTCAGGGAAGCAACAATGGCGGCGAAGAAGGTGAGGAACCCCCACAAGACCCGAAACCCTGACCTGATCCGGGGAGTAGGAAAGTACTCGCGCTCCAAAATGTACCACAAGAGAGGCCTCTGGGCCATCAAGGCCAAAAACGGCGGCGTTTTCCCCCGCCACAACGCCAAGCCCGCCGGCGAGGCGCCGCAGCAGAAGCCGCCGAAGTTCTATCCCGCCGACGACGTCAAGAAGCCGCTCGTCAACAAGCGCAAGCACAAGCCCACCAAGCTCAGGTTTTTATCGTTTTTTTTTTTTGTGGGTATGAAATGTCGTATTTGATTGGTTAGGGTTTAGGTCTGATGATTATTGTGTCGTTTTGTTGATTTGATTGGGTGGATTTCAGAGCGAGTATTACGCCTGGGACGGTGTTGATTATCCTCGCCGGGAGGTTCAAGGGCAAAAGAGTCGTCTTTCTGAAGCAGCTCCCCTCTGGACTTCTTCTCGTCACTGGTGCCCTTTTTTTTTTTTTTGAATTATTGGTGAAACAGCTTGTTTTCAATTTTAAGGGTTTTTTTTTTAACTATCAAATGCAAATCAATTTTGGTGTGTTGTGCTTCGTAATGAATATAGGAAGTATAGGAAACATAATGTATATGATCCAATTTCTGGTTCATGTATTGAGGGATTTTTAATTAGTCAAGAACGAGCATTGGAAACTAATTGTTCTTTTGTGTTCATTGTAATTCTTCTGATCAATGTGGTAAAGAGTTTCTGCTTTTATTGCTGGGTCAGGAGCATTGGGTTTCACTTTGTTACTATTTTGTTGTTGTCAGTTTTCGTCATAATAACAATTCATACCGATGAGAAGTGTATTTGTAAATGTTTCTTGTTTTCATTTCCATTTTAATCATCTTTTTAGTAGGTTAAATCATGTTCCTGTTTTCCATTGCATTGGTTTATTGATTATTGATTTGTTGTTTTATGCTTATAGGGCCATTCAAAATCAACGGTGTTCCTTTGAGACGTGTGAACCAATCCTATGTGATTGGAACTTCCACCAAGGTCGACATCTCGGGCGTTAATGTTGATAAGTTTGATGACAAATACTTTGCCAAGGAAGCCGAAAAAAAGAAAAAGAAGGGAGAGGGGGAGTTTTTCGAGGCAGAGAAAGAGGTTGGTGTTATTGTCGTCTTTATTTCATCAAAGTTACGTTTTCCTTCAGTTCTTGCGATTGTCCTAGTGAAGGGATTGCAATGCTACATTGTCATGCCTGGCAGGATCCTTCCCTTTCTCTTTTCATTTTATTCTTTTTTTTTTTTGTTTCTCTTTCTCTTTCTATGGAATTGCGTTCTTATGTTGTCTTTGTTTATTCCGTCATGAACTGCAGGAAAAGAACCGGCTTCCACAGGAAAAGAAAGATGACCAGAAGGCCGTGGATACCGCATTGATAAAATCTATCGAAGCAGTACCTGACTTGAAAACCTATTTGGCAGCTAGGTTTTCTCTCAAGTCGGGCATGAAGCCTCACGAGCTTGTGTTTTAGAGAGTATGCTTTAGTTATTTCTCATATGAGGACAATTTTATGTCTTGATCTTGTTTGATTTAAATTATAAGTGGTTGCGTGTTTCATATCACTGGAAGAGCTACCGAAGTTCAAGTTTCGACCAGTGAAGAGTTTTCTCTTTGTCTCAGTTTTGGTTGTCTGGTAGACGTGTTGGACGAATCATATATTGAATCAAATTTCTGTTTTCCATTTGTGTTGCTTTAAGGAAACATAACTCATCGTAAAAAAAATGAGTGCTCACAACTCTCCTGTCATTATTAGTTAGCGCCAATAGTGTTGAGCATCATTAATAAATGATATCAATTTTGAAAGATGACGCTCGTCATAAAAACTGAATTTTACTCGTTGGGATAAATATGTTTCATCTATTAATTTTGCAAATCGTTGTATTCCATATTACTGGCATAGCTCAAGTTGACTTTTTTTTCTTCTAGACATTTGTCTCACTGAAAGCTACCCATGTTGGATCATGCTAATCACTCCTTTATCCTCATAACGATATCACTAATTAACGATAGTGCTATCATCTGGTAGAGATCAGAAGATCCAAGGAATAAAAGAAATCTTGAAAATACAACTGCAAATGTTTTCTGGACTTTTATTCCCAAAAACACACCAATAGGAAATAAATACAAGGGGGAGACAACATTCAACTCAACTAAGGCAAAGGATTTGGGACAAACAACTCTAAAGCCTTCTCAGAGCATGCTATCAGCGCGAGAGGGCAATCTTCTGAAGAAATTACTTGGAACAGAAGGCAGCTTACTCCGAAATCTAGGGTGACGCAGCCAAAATATGCCTGCAAGCAGAGCAACCATCTGAAATGGCGTCACATAAAGAACCACTGCTACAATCAGACAGAAGATGATGAACATGCTTGTTGCTCTCGGGTCTCTCCAGCTAAGCAGAGCCTGGAATCTCTCCCCCTGAGTTGCAATATCTCCGACCACTGTCTGAATCCTCCCTGCAACACTTCGAAGCCTGTCATACCTCATTCTCACCACATCTTGGAGCTTGGAAGTAGGGAAGGTGTCAAACTCCTCATCAAGTTCATCTTGATGAACAGCCTCTGCCCACGAAAGCTTTGTATCCATGTGAGGAGGATGCCTTGGCCGGAACCGGAAATTCCATATTCCAATGAGGAACATGTAGAGGAAGATTGTTGGAAGGATCAATTCAGGATAGCAGATAAGTATGAAGAACAAAACATGAACGAGAATTGTTGTGACAGGGTTCTTCCAGTGACACACTTCACCAAGCCACTTGCTTAGAGAGATCACACCAGAGAAGAGAGAGACAATCCTAAAGAAGTTTGCTTTGCTTCTTCTCATGCTCCACATATGAGAATCTACATCTAGCATATACTCCACAACCTCTTTTCTCAATGGCGGCTCAGCTCTCCCAAGTCTCACCGCCACAACGGTCATTGCTTGGTACCTCAAACTATCTAACTGGTTTACTGTGAATGGGTGCAGGTAATGCATTTTGGGCAATAAAGGGTGACCATAAAGGTAGATTATGTTTGCGAAGGATAGACATGTGAATCGAACTGCTAGTTGAAGCTCACCCATCTTCTTTAACCCAGACGGTTGCAGAACAAGAAGTGGATAAGAGTTGGTGTAAATCTTGTCCATTTCAAGGGTTGACAAACGGATTCTCACCTTGCCAATTCTTGAGTCTGTTGGTTTGTCATTCCTACCACCGAGATGGCAGTTGTCAAAAACTCCCATCGTGATCACCGTGCAAGGATCGTAAACCTCCCACGTGTACTGCTCATTCCATTTGGGGTTGGAGCTTTCGGTAATTGTCCTTGTTCTGACCCATTTCTGCCCATATTTAGCTACACAGTAAGCGTCTGTAGTTCCTCTACCGTCCTTCGTCTGCATTGGAAGAAGCCCTTGTGCACTCAAGATACCGACTTCAAGAATCCCGATTGGCTGCTTCCATAGCTGTCTTGCAGTTGGCCTTACGTCGCTTATATACATAGTTGATTCATCCAATACATGGTAAGCACCTTCAAGACAAACTCTTAAGTGAACTCTGCTTGAGAACTTCAGTTCATGTCTCTTGTCACCTTCCAAAACACCAAAACCAAATCTTTCCAAGTTAAACCAACGAGAATGGACCGGCCGGTGATCCAACCTCCTTTCAAAGTTGGTAAGAGGCAAGGTTATCTGTCCCATGACTTCATCTTTCGCAGAGCTCATTTTGTTCTCAACCGTGAGAACCAGATGTTCTTCAAAAGGCTCGGCTGCCACAAAGAGCAAGTCTTCATTCCACATGGGGTTGGTGGTTCTTGTTTGGCAGAGCTTTGTCTTGAGAACCTGGTTTCCAACTATGGCCTTGACAAAAGCCTCAGGTGGTTGGCTTCTGTCTCTTGGCTCAACATCCTGAGCTTCAATGACGTTGACTCTCAGATACCACAGTTTCGGCGAGACATAGACCTTTGATCGGATATTGTAAACTCCCTCACCATGAACCGAGGCTGCATCGGAGTGCCACGCCTCAGGGAAAGCCTCATCTGCTTGTGTTCCCATCCAAACTGCAAGCATAACCTCTCCTTTAACCTTGACGTCACCACGCTTGTACTCCAATCTGTACCATTGAGGTGCCAAGGGACTGTCCGGTGGGACTCTAGTTGGCACTTCATTCATGTCAAAGACCACTTTCCCTATGTAATCATCTCTTGACACCATATCTTTGTCTCTGACATAGACTTCGACGAAAGATGACTGAATCTTGTCCTTCGAGAATGCAAACACCTGGTTCCATTCGGGGCTTGTTTTCTTCTCAAAGTGCCTTGTTTTTCCCTTGTAGTTTCCGATCTTCGCTTCTATGTAGGGGTCACAGCTTCCCGTGAGGGGGTTCGTGGGGAGATCTTTAGCTTTCACAACTCGGACATAGAGATAGAACATCTGCTCCACAAGGTCGTAAGTGCTTGACGCTCTTTCACTGCTGATCCACCCTCCTCCACCGCGTAGTCCTCCATGTGGCCATCTCTCCCCCAGCTGCGGTTTGGTGTCCTTCAGGTTGTAGTCCTCATTCGCTGAAGCATGTGAACCCATTAAAGCGAAGATGAAAATGCCTCCCTCAGCCTCCTCGGTGTTTCTGGTATGCAAATCTTGGTGTATTATATCTCTAAAAGCACTCGAATATTTTCCACTGCTCTAGTAACTTTAGTACCTGAAAATAAATCTAGTGTTGCGGAAGAAGAAAGAACATTATCTTTGCTTCCTCTCAGAATACAACAAAAGCCTCGTGATCTCCACTTCCTTTGCACAATCCAAGAATTACTGTTTTTGAAGAAAGTTCAGCCTTGAATATAACTTTTCCCTTCCTTTAGTTATAATATTTATGTTGATTTATAGGAACTTTGGATCTTTAAAGTTGGAATATGAATTTCTGGTTTTTATTAATCCAAGGCCAACTTCCAAAGCAAAGCTACAAGATAATGCTCATTGTCATTGTGAGCCTCTAGAACCTTTCACTAGCCGCCTCAAATTGCCTTTTTACAATTTCTATTTGACAACACAAAAGCAAATGAAAGAACAACCACAGATATATATATGTTTATGGTGTGTGAGAGGAGAGTGGCAGAAAACAGGCATCTGCTTTAATAAAACGCATCAGTTTAGACTTTGACAATAACATAGTGAAGAGGAAGTGCAAAGAAAACTAGTGGTATGGTTGTCGAAATTCCACAATTTTGTAAAAGACGTTTGATGCCCCCACTTGAATGGACAAAGATAGTCCTTTTAGACTTTAACAAAAGAAAAATAAAAATAAAAAAGGAGTGACTTGCTGCAAGTGCGCTTTTCCATGATTCTTTCAGCTTTTTCATTTTGTTGAATTTGTATTCTGCTTAAGGTGAAGTGCCTACTTTGCCCCTTCCTTTGCTTTCTTAGTTTTGAAGATTCCTTAACCTTGTTAGTGCATTATGGTAATTTGCAATGGAGCTACTACAGCGGATGGTAGATTACCAATTTACAGGGATAGCTTGAAATTCTAAAATTTGCAGTTTGCTTCTTCTGAAATTTCATATTTCATATTTGTCTCGTCTCATAATATTTGAAATCTTATGAAGAATTTAGTATACGCTCTAGTCATTCTTGATTTATTTTGTGACTCCGTACCTGATTGCTTAGGGTATGAAGATTGATAATCTTCTCTATGCTGTAAAGAGAATGCAAAAGGAAAGCAATTAAAAACGGAGAAGGTTATGTTTAAAGAGGGAAAGCATTGCGGTGAGCTTAAAAGAAACGCAAAAAACAAAATGGAAAGCGTAAGAAGGGTAAGGGAGCTTGAACAAAAAGATGTTGTTGTGCATTAATATTCTTCTCCTTTATTCGCTTTCAATATTAAATTTGGTACTATGGGTGTCACTTTGTTCCTAAAAACATAGTTTGGGTATGGGTGTCACTTTCTTCCTAAAAACATAGTTTGGGTACAATTCATTGATACTCTGTCCCTTCAGTGTTTGCAAGTTGATTTTACAACTGATCCATTCATTCCTTCATGTAGGGTAGGTTTTAGTCGTTGTGGGGAGAAAAATTGACATGATGTTGAGAGGATTTTGCGATAGGATATGAAAAAAAAATAATCTTACTGATATATTACAGTTTTCAAATTGTCGATTTTTCATATCAAGTTTATTAAATTATTACATTTTTCTTAATTCGATACAATTTTAATGTTTACTGACTAAAAAAATTCTCTGATATAATATATATATATATTTAATATTCGACCACATAATTATCTTTATTTGAGTTTGAGATACCCTTTCATTTATTTAGTGAAAGAACAATGTTTCTGTTACCAACTCCTTAGTGGGGTTTCATTAAAAATCTAAAAGGAAAAGACATCTTCCTCCACTGTTCTCTTGAATTGGTCATTTCCTTTTCCTAAACTGAACCATCTTTTTTGCTTCACAATATGCGGATGTTGGTAAAAGTTTAAGGATGTCATGACTAAAGAGTTAGAGAATTGGCTATCTTTTTAATCATTGTTGTTATTTGATTTGGACATTTCGGAAAGGACAGCATCAAATGGGCCAAAAATGTCAGGCTAAAACCACTTGGGGCCATTATGAACATCATAATTGGCCAAGACTTCTCTCATGATGAAGATCATAATGACCATGATTGGCTGGTCAAGAAACTGTGACAAGTGATTCTTCAGAACGCTGTCCTTCTTCGGTGTACTTCATGTTTATGACTCTGAATTTATAAATATTTAATGTCTTTTCTTGTTAGCATCTTTAAGATTTTTTTAAGCACATTGATAAAGAGAGACTCCAACTCCAAGCGTGTATTTCTTCTGACAAAGTGTTACAAAACTTCTTTTGTTATTAGACATGTGAAATAAGATGACTAACTAGTCACGTATCTGTTTTTGTTCTGGTCCCTCTCGGATGCGTGATCTGTATTATTATCCGCTGTATAGATTTTAAAACTTTTAAACATGATTACATTTATATTTTGTTTTTTAAGTCTGACTATTGAAGAACATATTCTTACCATTAAGTTACTGGTTCAAAATCATTTTTTCAACACTTACCAGAAAAATCTATTTCTTTTTCTTCATGAAATTATTAGATGAGAACCATACAAAGCAAAAACTAGAATTAAGAGAGTTTTCTATTGTGAGTTTATTCGTTTGACAAAAAAAAAAAAAAGTTTTTCACTTGCCACAAATCCACTCTCTCTATTGGTTAATTTTGGTCAGATTTATTTGTCTCCACTTCGCATCTCACCTTTAATCTAATTTAAATTAACAACTAATAGAGTATTTGAGGAGTAAATTAGAACTGAAAGTATTGTAGTATATGACAGTTTTACAATGTAGTATATTTTTACTATCTATATGGCATTTGAGAGTTTTATGCTATTTAAGTTGAAACTAATTAGTTAGAACTGAGTTTGACAAACACCTTAAATGCTCCAGCTTGGCTTTATTGCGTAATCAATTGCTATTTCAGTCTTCCTTCCGCAAAAGTTGAAAAATTTTATTTTACTTGTAAATTTTCACTTTTTGTAGTTAAATTGTGTCTTTTTCTAGAAAGTATTGCTACTAACCTTCGTATCATTTTGTTGTCGCTGAAAATCTTTATTGTCGTTTTATATACAGTACTTGTTCATTACTTTCTTTGTCGTTTACTACTTCTCTTGCCGCCCTTGTGAACATGTGATGCAGATTGTTAACGACTTGTCGTTTTCTCTGTTCATTTAGTTTGTGTTCCTGTCTTGTCGTTTTCTCATACATTGGTTTTTTTTCCCGTTTTGTTCCTTTTTTTCAGTCGTTGTTAGGAGGACACCGTTTTAAGTGTCGACTAGATCTGATTGCTGACAGAGCAATCCTTTTTTAACTTTATATTAAAACCTCGTTATTAATAAAACAGTGGATTTCGGTCTAAAAAGTGTTTGGCTTTAAGATTTTAAATAATATTTATTTATATTTTGATGATAACAAACAATTATTGTTGAATTACTAATAATTTTATCCTGAGTATGTAGTTTTATTATTGGTGAAATATTTAGATATTCCAAATCACTTGTGAATATCAAGAAAAAGACTCAGAGTTTATAACATAAGGACGAATCAATTAAACCGAGCATTTGAAGATTGAAGTGAAACATAAACAAATATGAAAAATAGGTTTAAATTTTACTTTTGAGGTTATACGATGTTAGAGCATGCACAGACTTTTTATCAAGAATTTTGGCTCAAGTTTTGGTCATAACTACTAGCGTCGAAAACTTGTTTTGGATTGAAATTAAGTTTTTATGGATTAAAAGTTGAAAAATATTTTTGGATTTTATTTGATATTGTTTTTCTATAAAATCCTCAAATTTGACCTTGTAGATATATCTTAACACCTTAAATTTACCTTGAATCATATTCTAAGTGTTCACATCCTTAAACTATCTTTTGATCATTTCTTTGAGCGAAACTTGTACAAATTCATATTGTGTACTTATACATCTCCTAGAAGCTCCAAATTGTATTCTATCCTTTGTTAGGAGGTGTGAGCAAGTGCTTAAACATTTTCCAATCTTGAATATTGAGAGTGATAGGTTTCCAAAGCCTTACTAAATTGGGGTGTATTTGGTTGGCCAATCTCCGTGTAAAATTGACAGTTGTAAGAGGATATGGTTAGTCTCGGGTTATTTGGTTTGTCAATCTATGTGTAAAATTGATGGTAATAAGAGGTAGTGGTAAGCCTCAGGTAGAACAAGTCACCGTTGTTGTACAAGAAGTAATCATGTCGAAAAGACGGTTGTCATAGTAGAAGATGTCGAGTTAAGTTTTGCTCGATGATAGTGGATGTAAACATATTGTCAAGCCATAATAAATAGTGTTTGCATATCTCTACCCCTAGTCCTTTAATTTTGCAGATTTACATTTTGTTGATATTACTTACTTTAACTATTTATTTATATTATAAAATTAATTTTACTTGTGTGATTGATTTAGGAAATTCCAATAATTATAAAAAAAAATTTTAAAACCTACTTCACCCCTCTATTAGTTGTCATTTTTACGCTAAGAAAAAGTACACTACACGGTAATTTATGATCCACAATTTTATAAGTACTAAGGTTAAGTGGGATGAAAAGGAATTTTCTTGCCGACATAGCATTGTTATTTCTCTCTGTATAAGTTTGTAACCCAATACCTGAATTTGATGTCTTCACTTTCTTTTTCAAATTTGTTCTTGATTTGTAAAATTAGATTGTTGCGTTGGCTTGTCTGTCGTGCAACATTTTGTTGTATCGTGGTTTTTTTGCCCTTTTCTGAAGAGTTAAGATGGTGTTGTTAGTTTGTTGTTATTTTTAATTGCATTTTTTTTTAAAAAAAAAAGAAAAGTACGTGGGAGACTATTTTTAGCCATCCATATTAAAAAAATTACCAATATTGTTGCATTTTAGCTCAATGTCCTATTTCCAAATAAAAAAAATTATTATGATTTTTAGATCCTCGAATAAAGGACAACGCCACTAGTTGGTGAGCATCCAATTCAATTCAATAATTTTGATATCCAATTTAAGTTTAAAATATTATATCTGATTTAGGTACAATTTCCAAGCCAACTGAATTTGGATTAGATTAGATGTGAGTTTTTTTATTTTTTTTCCAATTTACAATTTCAAAAAAATAATGGCCCATTTGATTCATCTGTTCAAATTATTGAAATTTAAAATTTTTTAAATATTAACGAGAAAAAATATTGTAGCAAAAAAAAGATGAATCAAAACTTTTTGGTTTAAAGCGATAAACTAAATCAATCCAAACAGTTATTCATAAAATTTGAAGCCACTAAATAATAAAATGACTAAAAGACTGGGATTTTCAACTTCAAATTGATTAAGTGTGGGTGGGTGTATAATTAATATTTTAGATACCAATAAAATCAAGAAAAATATTTATTATGTTTTATTACAAAAAACTATTAAGAACGATATCAAAACATATACACTGTACATTGCATTAGATTGGTTTTATTATCGTAAATTGTAGTAAATTTCACTTTTCTAAAACTAATTGTTGTAAAAATCACTTTTCTAAAACTAATTGTAATAAATATCAAGTTTTAAAAATATTTAGTAAATAACATATTTATAGTTAAATAATTTATATCCTTTATTTATAGTTTAAATAATTTTTATTTATATAGTAAATAGACTGAAGTTGCAAATAGTTTATTTATTCTTTTGTCTATAGTGCAATTAATTCTTATTTAAACCATAAATAAACTATTTACATCGTAAATCTGCTACCTTTTATATATATTTTCAAAACCTACTATTTGCTTCAAAAAGTTTCAAAATTTGCTATTTCCCTCATTCTCCCATCAATTAATTGAAAGTTGATATTTTAAAATTTTCATTCAATCCAATTCAATTGGATTTGTAATTTTTTGATCCAATTTAATCCAATCCAATAAGAATTGAATATCCAATCCTCAGTGGACCCAACTCGGTCAATTATTTATAGGGTGTTTGACAAACTCAGTTCTAACTTATCAATTTCAACTCAAACAGTGTAAACTTTCACATGTTACTGTATTTTTAGTTTTAACTCTCAGTCTCAACTCTATTCTCAAACACTCTATAAATCACATTGGATAATTTGCTTACTCCTATCGAATATTTGCCATGCATATTAAAAGACTATTATACCACAATGATTTTGCTGAGTCATTCAATCCTCATCACTAACTCTATGCCATAATTTTAGGGTAGTTACAACCAATAATTTGAACTAATTTTGGTTTAAAAATATTATAGTAAATAAGAGCATTATATTATACTTTACTTTTTTTTTTAAGACTGTAATATATAAAAACTTTACAATGTAGTAATTAAAAATTTTGATAATATGTACACTATTAATTTGAGCTCTTTTGTGCAAATGAATCCGCTAGTGGTGCAAACAGATTCGTAACATATGATATTCCCTACATGATGTTAGGGTGAGGGTGTTTATTCGGCCAATCAAAATGCAATCTAATGGTTTTTTTTTCTCTTTTCTTTTTTTTTGAGGGGTCAGATAATGGGTCATCTTGGGACTGGGCATAATGTGTTATTTTGCCCAACTAAATCGATTATTTATTTGCCAATGTAAATTAATGATTTATCTAGATAAATAACTGGTTTATTAATATCAAATAATGAATAAATAATGATTTTTTTAATGTAAGTTAATGATTCAGATGTTATATTAATTTATTTATCTGGATAAATAACTAATTATTAATATCAAGCACTGAGAAGTAAAATTAGTTAATAAGTTGTCAAAGTTAATTAATTAACAAATTAAAAAACGACAATATAATTTTTTAAAATTTGAGGCATTCCTTGAATAATGTTTAAAAATAGTTATTTTTTTCTTTTTTAGAGCAAAAAAAAAATTAAACACGTATCATTTTTATTGTTGGTTACATTTTTTGTTAATCCATTTTAAATTTCATTTTAGTTCCACATTCCACTACTTATTTACGATGTGTAAAATTGTTTTATTAAAATCCTACCATCAAGATGAAAAGTGACACATGACAGTCACCTTGGTACGAGTGTTTAATGTTTCACATGACTTTCAAATGTATGCCAATTTTTAGTCCACTTTCTAAAAAATTCGTGGCCAAATTACTCCTACCTTTTAATGATAGAGACCAAAATAAGAATCACTCTTGAGTTTGGAAATCGATAATGAGATTGATCCTCAATTTTTTTTTTTTTTTTGTTATTTTTCAACACCTTGTCGGCAAATTTATTAGCTTTCTTGTCCTTTTCAAGTTTTTTCTTTCTTCTTTATTTTTTTTTTCCTATTCTACGTGACTGTCATTACAAAATTTTTGCCATCTTACTTTTCCAGCGACACTTTCTCGATAATATTTTTGTCCGTTACAAAGTGTATCTTGTCGTTTATTATCCTGGTTATCGTTTTTGTTGTGTTGTCGTTTTTAACTTGCTTTGTTATTTATTTCCCTTTCTGTCGTTTCTCTATTTCTTGTCGTTTGCAACGTTTTTCTTTCTTGTAGCTTAATTAAGTCGGCTCTTGTTCTGTGCTTATTTATTTAATTTTCATTCTACAGTTCTTTTACGTCGTTTGCTATCATTATTGTCGGTACTTCTCATATATTGTCGTCGTTTTTGTGTGCCTGTCGTTCAAAATTGGAAGCGCTAAATATAGAGAAAAAAAAAAAAAAAAATGAATCAACAATTAAGGCTTTAGCCTATATTCAATTCGTTCATATATAACTTGCATGAGCTAAAATCCTGTACCTACCCAGCAAAAGAGAGAAAAAAAGATATTTATATTTTTATACCTTGTGTTTTAGGTGAATTTAAAAACTATATTTTTGGTTATTTATATTTTATATTTTTTGTTTTAGGTTAATTTAAAAACTATATTTTCAGTTTAATACCTTCCGATTAGATTTATTATACAAATTTATATCTTACCTCAGTCAATAGTTGATTTTTTCTTTTCAAAATGACCGCATTAAGTAAATGAGAAAAAAAATTAAAAGTTTCAATTCAAAAAATGAGAAGAATAGAGAAACAAAAATACACAAACAACTATTTTTAAAATTATTTTATACATTTTTGAAATTCAAAATCTTGGTATACCGTTCTTTTTTAGAGTTTTAAAGTTCTCTTATTGTTTAATTTAAGGGGTTTTTTGAGCAATTTTTTAGTTTAAAATCGAATATTGATAAAAACAGAGTATAAATTTGTGTATTAAATATAATATGAAGATATAAAATTGATTAGATGAAAAATAGAATATAAGTTGTTTGAATGAACCTAAAATACAATGTATAAAAAGATAAATAACCCAGAAAAAGAATTATCATTATCAGCCCTCCAAGAACTTTGACTGAAATGGTTCCTCTTTAAACAAAGGAACAGAAAAGAAAACATACGGCGTCAATTGAAAGAAAGAGGCTTCAACGAAAGCAGCTCTTGCTTCAGTTTTGTAAAGAAAATAATTCAAATGCTTTCATCACTAATTGCAAAGAGTATCTGGTGAAGTTCTATGTGGTGGAGAGACATGTGAGAGAGTGTGAGAGACAGATGGATTTGATTTTTTTTTTTCTTTTTTTTCTTAATTCAATCACAAGGCCATTCTTGATTAGCCTCCATCTTTGGCAAGATGTTAGTTCTTAGCTACAAAAAATGGAAAAACGTTCAATATGAACGTTTCACGTGGGCCAATTAGTGTCCAACATTCTCCCACTTGGCCCATATATTCCATCAACCATTACAATAAGAAACAAAATATATGAATCATAGTGATAGATCCTCTAAATGACGAGTATTATCTTCTACGTAGATAGTTGCCTAGTGTTCCTCAGATCAGAATGATGTGGTAGAGAGAAGAAACCGAACATTAATCGACATGGTGCGGAGTATGCAGAGCAACTCTAGTTACAATTTGATTATAATACCCTTTTCGTCAATTCTCCAACCTTGCTTGCTGAAAAACAACTTGTAATTATTCTTCATTCATGAATTTGAATACTGCAACTCTTCAGGGATATGAAACTCGTCTCAGTGGCTACCAATTCTTCTGTTAAACACCACAAAAGAAAGAATATATATGATGCACGAATAGATCGACCATAAGAGCCTTCAAGGATCATTTAGTCGGGTCTAATTATGCGCCATAGTATCACTTCCTTGGAAGATTTTTGTGGTTGATTATCACGTACAAGTATGTGATACGCTACTCTACAACCGTCCGATCATCAATGATCAAGCAAGGATTCATCTAAACAATCCGGTTCAATCTTACATTGACACAATAACGTACGCAGACAAACTACCAAAATTCTAGAAGAAAAGGCCCGCAAATTGAGCACTTAGAATTGGGCACTTAAAATGAAGCTGCTAAGTTTGAAAATGCTCCTCTTTCCTCCCACTTGGCCACCACGCCGTTCTGTAGTCAAGTCGACATTCAAATTGGCTATATTTAGAAATAATGAAAACCAACACTATATTACTTGT
>CAMOHE010024940.1:0-17242 GCA_946598075.1 Artocarpus hirsutus
GTCTCTCTCTCTCTTCTCGGTTTCATTTGACTTGTATTTTTGTGGTGGAAATTGAAGAACTCTCATTTTGATATTTTCCATCAAAATTACTGGCTTTTAACTGGACTTTTAATCATCATCAATAAATACAACTCATAACACGTGTATAGTACACAAGTTTAAGCAGCTAGCTAGCTTGGGAGGGGGAAGCAGACCTTAGGATTTCTTTTATGGTTATGCTGCATTCTAGTCCAAGTTCTTCTCTTCAACCCACAGTTTGCTAATTGTGCTGGCGGCGCGTATGTGGATATCTAATGATGTAGGAGAATTAAGCTATAATAGTCATTTTTATAATCAGTTTTTAAGTATTTATTATTGTTTTGTTAATTAAAAGGTTATAAACGCACTCATTAGCTAATTGTAGTTCTGCAGGTTAAGATAATTATAAAAGGTTTACCTATAGGAGCACATTAGAAACCTTTTGCCAATCACATCAAAATTTGATCCCATTTGTAAGTATTATTGGGTCGTTTGCTTCTTCGATATGAATAAAAAATTGAGATTGAAATTGGTTTTATTATAGTGTTTTCCATCATAAAAATTTTTTAAAAGAATTGAATTTAAATTCAAACTGGTCAACAAAACTGGCTAGTAGCTTACGGATCAATTGCAAATTAGTAATTAATTAGAGTTTTCTAAATTGCACGCTCGTGTACCTGCGCTTGCTTTTGGTATATGTGATAAACAGGAATGTAAACAAACCGATCTGTATGCTTGATATAAAGACGATATTGAAACACCATAAGTTTGTACTCTTTAAAATTTTAATTAAATAGCATATTATATATTAAGGTGATGTAAATCGAACAATGATTACTTTGAATATTTGTAATATTTATCGGGTTAATAATTTAAATGGTTGCGCTAATGTTACATCTGGGTGGGATGTTCTCTTTATACAGCTTCATGGGTTTGATTTAAGACACATAGGACAATTTTACTGGTTAAAATCTGGTAAAAGATTTAAAATATTTTGACACAGTGAAAATTAAAATCATTAAAATAATTTAAGTAATTTGGTAGCATAAAATTTGAATAGCATTGTAATTGTTACTATGAAATTTTGCTATCTTTAAAATATTTTAAAAAATGATATTTTTTAGTTCTACTCTATCTCGTTTATTTTCTATATATTTACTCAACTAAGGGCCTTTTCTTCCGCAATAAAATAATCTTTACAACAAAAAATGGGACATGAGATTAGTACAGTTTTAGACAAAACTGTAGTGAATTTATGGCTGCCTGTTCTAAGCGTATTCTTGTTTATGTTGTTGTTATCTTAGATGAAAAACAAAAGGTTAAAAATGTGATTTTTTGGCCCTATCCCAAAGCCGATAGAGAATGGCAATTACGTGAATTGAGTTGGATTTAAGTTGGATGCAATTTATTTATATATAAGAAAAGAAACTCTTGTTGATGATGTATCAATGATCACCAAATCTTCTTTAACATTACAAAGTCTTGTTTTTTTTCTTTCAGGATGCGGTCAATCAACCAACAATGGCAGCGACAGTAATGTGGTGCCGGATCTGATTGCCGGGGGAAATTTTCACCTTCTCCGCCCAGTTAGGGTGTTGAAGGTAGGCCATGAACAATATCATGTTTACAGATCAATGCCCCTCAACTGCTAAGAATGATCAATTAAGTTGAACAAGTAGTGTTAAGATCATTCAACGTTATGATAAGTACTACTGGTTAGCAATCGATTACTACTACTATGACAAAATAATATTTTTGGTCACTGAATAAACTTAGAGATACGTAACAACTTTTTCAAATTTTTATATCTCTTTTGCCTAACGTCTATAAATATGGGCGACTGTGAACCATGTGCACAAGACAATTGACTGCGAGATGATTGATATTATTGTAATTCCCATTTTAATTTTAAATACATAGCTATATGAGAAGCGTGTTTGAAATTTAAATGTTTTTTCTTCTTTCGATTGGATTTTCTTAATTTATACTTGAGGTTTGAGATTAATTAGTGTTCACAGCTTACAAAAGAGGAAGCTACGTTTGGAGCTAACCTTCTTAAGTGATCAATTTTATTAGTTAACTTATTGACTACGATCAGAAAATAACTTAAGGTGTTAATTCGGGGAAAGGAATCCGGAGAGAGTTGCCGAGCTAAATTGTGTTCATTTCATTTACTTAGTGTACCAAGTGTGATTAAGTTGTCAATTTTAGTTATATTAAGTCGTGTTGCATATTTTAGCCTCAAAGTCAATTTAAAATCTGACAAATTTTGTTCTTTAGATGCCAAATGACACTTTTACTGATGCCATTGCCATGGCTGGTCCTTTAAATCTCCCGTTTCACATGTAAGAAGCCTCAAAAACACATATTAGATGTCTTCCTCCCCTTCTTTTCTAGTTTCTTTCTCTCTCTCTCTTCCACCAAAAAGAAATTTTCAACATAAAATTTATTTCTAACTCAATCTAAGTAAGATTTGAGGTAAGGCTTCATGCTAAACTTGATTGTGTATGCTTTTCCCTCTCTAAAACCTAATTTTTCTTATTTTGCTCTTCTTAGTTTCGGATTTAAAGTTTGGGTTGTGAAAGATGATGAATTGATTTGTGGTTTTTGATGTTTTAAACTTCAAATTACCATACATGTTTGATTTTTTTATGATTTGAGTTTGGAGAGTTAGTTTGCATGTGTTCTTGATTTAGTTTTTATCAAAGTTTTGATTCTTAACATTGAGATTGTGTTTTTGAACATGAAATTTAGGAAAAAAATGTTTCTTGGTGTTCATGCATGATTTCTACGAGTTCTAAACAAGTTTGGCGCAATTTGAACTAATTTGGCAGGGACATTTGAGAAAAAAACTAGGTTTGGCCATGAGACAAAGGAGCTACCTTTGCCCAGCTTGACCCTAAGGGCAGTCGATAACTACTTTAGAGGTCGGTTGACTAGGGTGGTAGTTAATGACGGCTGCCACTGTAACACCCGTCGATTTTTATGTAACGAAATATGTCAAACAGTGACGACGTTAAGTAATTTCTTTATCGATATATGTTATGATATATGATATAATGGTGCTAGCCATTTTATTTTAAGTGTTATGGCAGGTGACAGTTATGTGGAATCGATATGCTCAAAAGGTTCATGTCAATTACGTTGCATGTTTATTTATAATTTTTGTAATAATTTAATGCTTTGATGAATTTTCATGTATTAAGGCAGATCGGTAGGTTTAACCTTCAAGTTTGGCAGGCCGAAATGACTCTCACGGAATGACAGGCGGATGAATATAATCGGTAGGCCAGACCTCAAACCTTCGGCAGGCCAAACTGAGTAATCAGCAGGCTGAAGACTATTGACGAGCAATTGGCAGAAATCACCCAAAATTTGTGACGATGATGATTGATTATGATTAGAATGATTGCTGATTGATTGGCACATTTTTGGCTTAATTGTTCTTATTTTGGGTAATAGAACATTTGACTTTTGATTGATTGGATTTAATTGATGAAGTTTCCTCCTTTGAAATTGAGAAATATGGTAACCTGAACCATTCTTGGAAACTTTGACTTTTTCCCCTCAATCCTCTCCATTTCCCAAGTGAAGATTGCCCCAATCTTAGTCAAAAATTTCTGTTAAAAAAAATATATAGAGAGAGATAAGTTTCCTCTTGCACGATTATTTTTCACGTAAACTTTTTCTTAGACACACTCTCACTCTCTTTTCCTCTTTTCTTCACGATTTCTTCCTCTTCTCTCCTCTATTTTCTTTCAATACTTAAAAGAAATATTGAAATTTCGTTGGGGTAAATTCAAGGAATCTTGGGAAGCATTTGTTTTAAGGTAAGAACTCATTTTTTGGTATTTTTGAAATTGTATCTCTCTCCTCAATCTGACTGCTATATCTTAGTCTAGGAATTTCGTTTTCTCTAAATTTTTAATATGTTATTCATGTATGTGTTATGTGCTAGCCCTCAAAATTTCACCTCAATTGGATTTTTCTATGAAAAGTAATGGATTTTTTTCTCTCCGTCACTCACAGTAAATTATTGCTGATCAGTTGTGTTGCACATATGTATGGGTGTTGTTCTTAATGCAAATGAAGGTTATTTTCCATGAAATTTGGTGAATATGTTCATGTATATGTTAAGTAATGGACTAGAAAGTATGGTGATGATTTGATGAAAATTTTATGTGTTATGGAATTTTTATTGTAACTAGGTTTTTAGACTATTTTAACGATAAATTGTTGAACTTTTATGATGTGATGTTTTTGTATGATTTTATGAATTTATTTGAGGATGAAATATTTTGTTCTTCTGTAATTATATGTTAATAGGTTGTCTTAAGAATTTTAGAGCCCAAATAATTTTATTTTTAATTTTTGGAATATGATAAATGTATGTGACTCACTACTTACACATAGGAAGTTATTTTTGGTCTCTGCATTCTAATGCATAGTTTGAACTGTTTTAGATTTTATTTGAAGGTGATTTTTGGACATCTTATAATTCTAGGTGTCTATTATATGTGATAATTTTTGTAGAATTTCTATAGCATGAATATTGTGATAAATAGGCTTGAGTTATAAGTTGTTTACTGCCTAACTATTGCTGGCAAATTTCATGTTATGATATGTATGACTTGTTTTAGATATTAAATGAAATTTTTATGACTAATGAAAAATTATGGTTATATGTTCATATGCTATCTTTGTTCTTGCCAAGTTTGGTGCCCAAATTGTGTGTGAATGTTAAGTTATTGAGCTATGAATTCATAGAGGTCATGAAACAATTGTGTTGATAGTTTTGTTTTAATGTCTTAAGTTTAATGAAACATGTTATAAATTTATGTTTCAAGAGATGAATGTATGTGTGATGTTATATGGGAATGAATGTTATGTTGTAGTGATTAATTCATTGAAAATAAATGTTAATTGCCATTTTTATGAATGTATGACATGAACACAATTTGAAGTGAGCACATCAAGACCGCGGCATCGTCACTTATAAAATTAAGGTTAAGTAAGCTTATTAAGGTAAGTACATTCTTATCTGCAACATAATGAGTTTATGAAAAGTTTGAAATCTATGTTCATGATAGTTTTATGATGATATCTCATGATGATTATACATGAAGTATTATTATGGAAGTTTTTAAGGTATGAAAGTTTATGCATGTTTTGATGATAATGTTTTTCAAAGCATGAGAGTATAAATATATATATATATATATATGTATCACCTAAATAAGTGTTGCACACCCAATGATATGTTAAGTTATGATATGATATGATATGATGTCATGTTTAGTTTGGGATTAGCTACCCTTCTCCTCTAATGATGGTGCGCTTATGATGATGATGTTTATGGTGCAACACTTAGGCCCTTAAGATAAAATAAATAAAGTTTTAATATGGTCAATGTAATGAAAGATATGTTCCTTATGAAATTGTGCCTAGTGCACTATTGTGATGATGATGATGATGATGTTCATTAAATGTTTTTAAGTTGTGAGATTTACAAATGTATTTACTAAGCCTTAGTTTAATCAAGTTTTACATCATGTTGCAGATAGGGGTAAGAGAGTTATGGAATAGGTGGACACTGACGGGCGTGTGAGCTAAGGACGATGAATTACAAATGGAAGAACACCAAAGAAGGAAATTTTAATGAAATAAACTATGTTTTACAATTCCGAGTATGTTTATTTCATGAATTTTAAGGATTTGAGTTATGTTTTATAATTTTAAATATGTTTATTTGACAAGAACTTTAAAATTTGAAGTTATGACAATTTAACTTAGTAGTTTACCAATTATCTTCCGCTTTTGAAACATTAAGAATGTTTTTTTTTTTTTCAAAACAAATTTTTATAATGGTTCAGCTTGCCGACCATTACTAGTCAGACTGTCGATGTATGAATTGGTCTGCCGAATGCTTTGTATCGACCTACCGATCTTATTAATTTTAAAACTCAATTTTACAAAGCCTCAGACGGCCTGCCGATGGATGAACTTTGGCCTACTGGTCAAGTTCAGCTTGCTGAAGTCTCAAGTTCGGCCTGCCAAACTGTGTATGCAGATTTTAAAGATGTTTTTAAAAGTTTATTCAGTTTGCTTTGGTATTGATAAACTATTTAATGAATGTTTATAATTGAGTAATATATTATACATTGATGTATATATATTAAAAAAAAAGTATGCATGGATCCTGAGTATGTTTTTCAATTTATGTTTTCAAATTATCTTTTAATAAAATAGTTTATCCTAGAATAAAAGTATGTAATGAATGAATGTAATGACATCTGTGACGTCCGTAAGGGGGGGCATTACAGCCACCATTCCCCGAGCCAAATAGCTCCCTAATTCATGCCGGTCTGTTTCCTCGATGTTTTGTTACTTATTTCTTAATGTTTTGTGACCTAAAATGTTTCCAAAGATTTTGTTTTTCTCTTGTTTAAAAACATAGAGAATTCAATGATTGCATTTTATAGTTATTTTATGTAAAGAGGCACATTAATAATTAAATTAATATGAGGACATTTAATCAAGTGTTATTTTTGACTTTAAATGCGTTTTAAGATTTTTCTAAAATAGAGCTTATGTTGGATTTAATTTTGAAGCTGATAGTTTGGAATTTCTAATACCGAGACAGGATATTTTCTATCCTTTTATTGGTAGCCCACTTTATAAATGATTTTGGCTAAGTTTAGTCTTTAATGATTTCTAAGAAATATTATATTCTATTTTCAAGTTAATGAAAATATAAGATGTTGATTATTCTATATTCACAAGATTTTAGGTTTTTTAAAGAATGGTAACTTTGTCCAAAGTATTGAAAATATGATTTCCATTACAATTGCTAAATAAAATCAACCTCAAATGGAGAATGCTTCGAGGCATTCCGATCTCAGGTTGAGATTGCCTGAGTTCCATTCAGTCTTTGTTTTTGAAGGGTTTTCAAACACTGTGTGGTTTGAGACTCATTGAGTTGAGAATTCCTCGTGAGACTTTTTCCTAGATCGTTGATCTTTTTTATTTCGGAACCTTTAGAGTTTAGGTCATACAAAGGATGACCTAGAGGTAGGTCCAAAAACCCCGATCAGACCATTTTGGGGGTATTTTATTAGGCTTCATCCAAGTACGTGTTTATTATCCATAATTCAAGTTATTTCATATGTTCAAATTTGTTAAGTGATTCTGCAAGAATTCTTTTATTTGATTTTGTGAATTTTAACTGAAAAGTGAGTAATTTATGGTTTTCATGAGGATTGTATATAGGTTTCGATAAGATTAAATGTGAATGATTTTTCAATATGTTTCCACAAGTTTTGAATATTGTGATTTGAACTGATTATCCTACTAAGCATTTCACTTACATTTTACTATTTTTTTATAATTTCCCCTCTAGGTTTTTCGAAACCAGTCGTGTTCAAGATTGAGTTTGATGTTTGGGAAGTTTTAAGCAAAAACTGTGTTTTTCTTTGTAACTGTTGTATGCCACATGTATTGTACAACTTGCCTTGATGTCAATCTTATTATATTCTTTTTATTTGAATTGAGTAAAAATTTTATGGACTATAAGCCCTGCATAGGCGGCACTTTTATTTTTTTGTCATTAATTACATGTCGTGACAATTGTAGTTGATCTTTTATTAATAATCAGTTTAATCATTTATTTATATGTTGATGTGGTTTGACTGATTTATTTTACTTAATCCCAGTTTATTTTTCTTGGATTTTCCCCTAATCACAACCTTGTTTTCGGGTCATGACATAGATGGAAGGTGAAAAATTAAAAATGTGCTCTGTATAGTCCCAAATGCTAAAAAATATTATATATATAGATAAATTTTCAATGATTATGTTTCTACTAGTGGTTATTGATCTAGTTTTTGTATTATTATTTTTTTAAATTTGATAGTATGGTGTTCTAGATAACTTGTGATAATAAGTAATGCAATCTGTTAGCCTTAAGCATTAATTAAAAAAATTCATCCTCATAGTTTTTCATCATGGTCTTTTATTAATTAAAAGGAAGATTCTATGGTGGGGGTGGAAAAAATCCCCATCATCTTTTAGATATTTAATTGGACCGACTCCGAAAAAGTGAGCTCATATTTAGAAAAATATGATTAAAAATATTCTTTCTACACAATCTCTCTCTCCCAGTCTCACCCTTTGCAATTCTTTATCTTTTTTTTTTCTTCTTAAGTTCAAATTTTGGAAAATTCACAATCCAATAGAAACATGCAAACAAAAAGATCAACACATCTAACAATCCGAAAGAATCACAACTTTTCGTGGTGGACCTTTTTGCCTATGAACCCAAAATGAAACAAAAAGGTAACAAAAAGTCACAACCCAAAAATGAAAAAAAAAATGAAGACACACAAACATTTTAAATTGGAACATCTATTAATTTAGTGAGTGTAGATATAATTACTCTTCACCAAATCATAAATAATCAAATATAATTACTGTTGATGTTATAAGTTGAAACTTCGAGAGTCAACTTGTGCCGTTTAGAGTATCAAGGGCCATAATGGGATGAATCTAATTTCTCGGGGTCAAAAATACAAACAACACTAAAACAATCACTAGTTTAAACTAACAATGTATAATGCAATTTAAGTAAATTATCAAAATTTTTCTATGGGTTGGCGTTAATTTATTGGTTAGATGTAGCGTGAGACCAGAAAACTAGACAGAGAATTCGAGTCCACTTACGACATAGAACACCGAGGTTGCTGCTAAGGAAGCTGTCTTGATTGTCCTATACCAAATAATACGTTTGATCCTTTCGCTAATTTGAGTTGTGGATTGTGACACAGGATTACAACATCAACCTTCAATTCTCAAAAAGAATTAACTGCTATATTTTTGTCTAATGGGTGCTCGGATCCTGTGATTGATAGTATTCAGTGTCAAGAATGACAAACAACTATGCAGATAATGCTCCTATTGGCAACAACAGTAAGCATTGTACTCTTAGGGGAGCTTCCAATTGTAATGTTATTAAGCATTATACAATTGAATTTACTGGTGAGAAATTTAATGACTATGCCATTGCTCAAAGATAAATAGAGATGGTACTGGTTTCAAGATCTTGATACAAATTGGCGGATTTGTGGAAAGCTATGATGACCACTTGATCTTGTAAGAAAAATTCCTATGCGCTTTGTGTTTGGAGCGAGAAACTTTTTTTAGCTTCGTAAATAATACCCAGTTCGATAATCCTTTTTAGGGATGTTGCTTCTTATTTCTTTTATTATTATTTTCTAGATCATTAGTGGTTGTGGCCATATTCCATTCTGAAAATTCTTTTTTTCCTATAAATAAATCAGAGTACTAGAGGCTGGATCCTGATTTTAGGTATCGCTTACCAACCTATTCAGACTGTACTAAGCTTTCCTTAAGAAAGGTATACGTTCCGGTCAGAGTACTAAGAAAATGTATCAATATAATATCAAATAAATATAATGACGTTAGAATTGACCTCCCTGGCTAAAAAAAAAATGTTAGAATTGACTTGTTAAAGCAAGGTTCACTAAATAACAACGTTAGTTGTGATTCTCCAATCAGTACTAATGCCCAAAATAATGTTCCTCTATTGGCTACAATACCTGCAATACTTGGCATGTTCTTAATAAGGATCTCCCCGTAAGTAACTTCTCAATCATCCTTCCTTTTTGTCCTAACGCTGCAGAGTGTAATTAATGAAGTCACTAGGGTTCTTCCTTTTAGGGTCTTAGGTAAATTGGTGGATTTGTGAAAAGCTATATATGACCTCGGATTTTGGAAAGAAAATTGCCTATGCTCTTGTAAGAACGGTTTCAACCTCCTTAAATAACACCGGGTTGGATCATCCTTTTTATATCAGTTGTGGTCATTTCCTGTTCTCTCTAGGTTGCTTTTTGTTGCCTTTATGTATTTTGTATCTTCTCTATTCTTTATTTGTTAATTATAATAGGAGTTGCACTTGTGAATTAGGACTACAGCTTAGTTGGCGTCAACCTATTTATAATATGTTACGCTTCTTCGATACAAGGTGGGTTCTGGTAAGACTAAAACTACCATGTATCATAAACTACCAACTCAGTTAATTCCAGTATTCTCTCAATTTCCTGAACATATATTCGTATAGCTTGAACCGGTTAGTAGGATTCACTCCTTAAAAAAATTAAATAAAAAAAACAGAGAAAAATTAATAACTTCTGCTTGGCAGAAGCTCAAATATATATATAAAGCTCCGTAACATTATTATGTGGTTTCCACAACCATATTCTTCTAGTACGTACTTGAGAAATTAATCGACCGCATTATTAATATAAAAAATAAAGAAAAAAAATTTGAAAAGTTTTATGCATCCACAAATTAATTCAGCGACATCGAAGATGATGTTTTTTATTTTACACATGAGTACGTCGATGGTGTGTGTGTGTCTGTGTGTGTGTGTGTGTATATATATATATATCTATATACACTAATTCCTGAATAAACAAATCATGTAAGTGGAATATTTTCATGATCACTATTAATATCTATTTGACTAATTGATTAAACAAATGCGTTGATACAATATAATTCTGTCCTTTAAGGACCCGGCCGGACATTGTAACTTGGTGCCAGTGGTGCTGACCGTTTAGGAGCACGAGGCTGCAGCATCCTCCTGAAGAAATGAAGAAAGAAAAGTTCATTATGTTAAGCAAAAGATATGATATCTTCCTCTCTACGATGTTTTGGTTAAGTTGTATGGAGAATGCCACTTTTGCAGAGCGAGATTTTGAACCTGAAAATCCTTTCCATTCTCATAAGATTTAAAAATCCTGCCACTCACAAAAATTAGCCCCAATCTATTAAGTAATATATTTGCTAGACCAAGGTCTACTATTTTATGAGTAGTAAGGTTTTCATGTGGTTAAAAATGGACTCTTTAAAGGTGCTTTTTTTTTTTGTTAAAAATTTGAACATAAATTTCAACTTAAACTGTCACACATGTTTATAGATGTTAAGTTTAATAAATTACACCGGCCAATAAGTTGACCGACTGCCACTGGGTTCAAGAGAAGAACAAGGGCTAGAATGCAACATAACCAAAAACCAAACGCTAACGACTTCATCTCAATCACTAGTGGGCTAGCTGTCCAGATTGTATGAAGTTTTCTTTTCTTTCTTTTCTTTTTTTTTTTTTTGAAAATAGATTGTATGAAGTTATGAGTTGTATTTATACCTTTTTTTTTTTCATTTGCCGCTTAAAAACCTATAATATTAAAATGAAAATATTCAACAATAAAAGAAGACAAATGTAAACACGAAAAAAAAAAAAAAACAAAGAATAGTGTTCAACGTATATTTCTATAATTTTCTTCCACGATTACTTGATTAGGCCATTATTGACCTGTTCAATTCATGTTCAACGGCAGTTTGGCATAGTTTCTTTCTCTCTTTCTTTTTATTTTTTTTCCCCTAAGTTTGACAGGAGGATATATTGGACGAAGCCAAGAAAGCTTGTAGAAAATATAAGGAACAGGCCCCAGAAAAGGAAATTGGCCTCTATTCTGTAGATTATCTGCATGTGAACGTATCTCTTTAACAACATAAAATATGCTTTTTTTTTTTATTAGCAAGAGAACAGTTGTGAAGAAAGATAGGTAAAAGGGCACAAAATTATTTTGCCGCACTTTCTGACCTTCATACATTTGTAAATGTTAGAAAAGCAACATCAATTCCATATTTTAAGGAAATTAATTTAACATTTTGCTGGACATTCAACTGCTATGAAAAAAGCCAATGCAATCGCTAGATTTTCTTGAGTTGATCAAGTGAAGAAAGTAGAATGAGCAATAAGCGCGGAAAGAAATGGAGCTAGAGTTGCATCTTTAATGTAAATGCTGATGTTAATACTATGTATGATACAAAAGTACAAAAAATAGTATATTAATAGCATATTTAATATATTATTACTATTTTTGGTCTAAAAATTTTATTTCAAATATTATACTTTTTGTCAAAATTTTTAAACCTTGAAAGTTGTAAAAGTTAATTGTACAATAGTACAAAAATGTCAATGTTTAATGCCTAAACAAAAAAGTAAATACATCAACTGATAGTAATTGAATGTCAAAATTTGACATATACTGTACTTGCATAGCAAAAATATGTCTTCACATGAGAGAAAAGAATTAAAGAAAAACAAAGAAGATCATTTGAAACGCTTGGATCTTCTAGTGGCTGGTAGAACTGTAGCTGCCTAGTTGTTGCGTTAGCATTGTGTATTGTAGTGCAATGGCCGTCTGCACAGACTAGGCTTGTTGAACTTATGCAAGAATTTTTTGTACAGTTCCTCTAGTCACTGAGGTTGTATGAACAAGGGCTTTTGTATCTTTTGAAGTTTCCCCCTCACTTAAAGATTCCTTCTTTGTTCTTACTATCCATTTGTGCAGTTTCAATTGATGTGATAGTATGTGCACAACTATAGGATTATCAACAAGTTTGGGCTCAATCCAAACAACTCCCCCTCAGTAGGTATCATGCTTTTAGTATCTTTGTTCTTCTCGAATGTCCAAATAGTGAGAGATGGACTCATGAGACTTCTCCTATATATTATAGACGTAAAAGAACACAAACACAAAATAAACAAGGGCACAAGAAGACATATAGTTAGAGGAAAATTAGATCAAGTCCATCAGGGGTAGAGCTAAAAAAATTAGTTAAAAGGGGCAAAATGTATACTAACATTGTTAATAAAAATCAAATAACGGAGATAAAGAACTTTAGGGGGTGGAACATAATTTTAGGCAGCTAAATTTAATTTTAAGAGAGGTGGATTATAATTTTTAAAAATTTTATATACAATATTAAAAGAAACAAAGTTCAGAGACTGGCTGCCTACCTTGATCCTAAGTGTAGCTTCCACTAGGTCCATATAACCCTCCATTTCATAATGAAAAGATGTCGATTGACGTTCTAAGTCTTTTATCTCTTGGGATCTTATGTACCTGCATGCTAAGCTTATCAAACTAGTTTGATGAGTCAAAAGCATGTATTAGTGGAATTAAAAAGATATCATCAAAAATATATGTGCACATGTATTATACAGAACAATGTATTGACAAATAAGAAAATGTGTTCATGGTGGGAACAAGCTACTCAGTGAGCTAATGTGTCGACATAACAAGCAAGAACAAGTGTAGTGTAGGAACAAAATTGTTATCTCAAATAGAGCATTGTTGATTGGAAGAAAAGGTAGCGTGATAATGAGTGTAGTGTGTACATAGAAAGGGTCATGAATGGACTGTACATATAACTAATAAATGATTTATAGTAAAACCACTAAATTGTACAATCATGAAACAAAAGCATTCTTTAAATTTAACCTAACAAATTTAACAGCATAAAACACTTTATTTTGTCATTCAACGTAGATTTGGAACAGTTTAACTTATGTAGTTTCAACGTGTGTGTGAGAGAGAATAATATAACATTGTTGATATGATTCACAAGTTAAAGGCATTTAGATTTTTCAAGAACATAAAAACACTTTGATATTTCAAACCAGCCTGATTCTCTAGCTAGGAAGAATGATCTTCAAGTGAATTTCAGTAGAATGTATGTGAATTGTTGGCATGATTAATATTTTCCTCATCTTTTCTCAACCTCCTACTTTTAACCCCAAATAGCAAAAGTTACCTTCTTTCTTAGGAATTCAAGCTCCCCACAGTCATTTTGCTCTTTCTTTGGCCCCCTATTCTATATTTCACATTTACCTAATTGTAGGCACATTTTGTTCCTATCACATTGTGTGAGAATAGTTTAATGTTTATTGTTCCTTTTTATTCCTTTTACTTTGGCACATCTCTCTCATTTCTTTTAAAAAATATACTTTTTTTTTCACTTTCAAACCAATGGTTATGGCTTTGTGTATATCATAGGATGCTATAATATAAGATTTGGTACCTCTTTTTTTTTTTATGCATGTCATGTGGCTTTGGCTTGAGAATCATCTCATCGTCTAGACAGCTGCTATAGGTCACTGAGGTGTGTTCTTGTCTCTAGTAAAGATTTGTGGGTTTGTACATGTTAATGTTAGTGCAGATTATCTCAAGATGTACAAAAAGAAACACAACTAAGAAGAATTGAAACAAAAGTACATGTTGTGTGAACATTTTAGAAGTTTAAGTATTGTCAACATGCTCAACAAATAGTAAGGAAAAATACAACTTAGAATCATGACAAGTGCAAAACAATGTTTTCCCTTCTCCATTACACAATCAGTTGAGTGTAGATGATAAATGACCTCTAATTCCACTTGAAGTTTTGCCTTTCATACCATTTCCAAAAGTCAATGTGCCCTAAATGCAACCACTATCATAAGCTTATCCATCATGCTACCAACAAACTAGATTAAATCAAACTTAAAATTCAATTAAAATATCTGGTAACAACGAACTTGCAAGAAATTAATACGTAACAATTTAACACATTTGAAACCCAAAAGGGCAACAAAAATTCCACGTGGAAATTTATACACGTGGAGGATTCCAAAAATCCTAATAGTAACAATAAAAAAATTTTAAAAACAAAAATGAAATTGACCTATTTATTTTTAAATAACAATAAATTGACCTATTTGTAAAAATGTTATTTATTTTTAAGTGTTAAAATTGACCTCTTTGCTGTAATTTCCCAATAAAAACTCATGCCCTTACATAACGCGTAGGGCCTCTTGATCCATATATGTTAGTTATAATATTCACATCTGAATCAAGTAATGAAAAATGTTTTTGATTTGGCAGACCATATCAAAGTCATTAAATTGATTATTGACTAAGAAAAGATAAGCTTCAAATACACGTTTTCAGTCATTCTTGCAAGTTGTTGCCCTATAATTCAAATTTACGGAAAGGGCCTCTTCAACATTGTATCAAATTCCAAACAACCAAACATGTATAGTCAAGCCAAGTCAAGCAAAATGCTTCTTCATTAAAAAGATGATCAAGGGCTTCTTTATATTTTCTTTATAGTTACACCAGGCGCTGGATCATGACCGCTACACTAGAAGAAAAAATTTTTGTTGAGACACAAAAATTAGTTGATCACGAGCATTTAAAACATGATGATAAGTAATGCAGTTATTAAGTAATTAATTAGTTGATCATGAACATTTAGAACATGACGATATGTAATGCAGGTAAAGCTTAGTAGTAAAATTACACCTGATTTTACTATAAGGTGTAGAGTTTAAATTCCTTGTTTAAGTTAAAAAAAAAAAAAAAAACCTGGCGATATGCTTTTTTAAATATATAACACGGTAGGCTTGGAAAAACAGTTATGTTTGCTACCACGCATAGTCCTGGGCCATACGCCACTGACCACGACTTTGACTGAACTACTAGTCAATTAGAAATTAGGTATTTAACTGGACTACTAGTCAATCAGAAATTAGGTATATACAACAATAGAAAAGGCTGATTAGAGAAGTTCATTATGGGTTGTCTTTTATTATATATTACATTTTGATATTATCTCTTTTTATATTGTACCAGCTAATTTATATATATATATGGGCATGTATTTTTTTATCAATTATACAAGTCATTACAGAAAAGCTGAGACAATATTCCTGAAGGGATAGCGACATGAAGTTATTACGATTAGTTTTGTGGTTTTGTTGCATCATAGTAATACTTGCTTCTCTTTTGAATCCAGCGGTTGGCGAACGCAGTGGCCGGTATGTGTATGACTTGTATTATTGATTAAAATGGTTTTAGAGGCTCTTGTTTTATATGATTAATCCAGCCAGTTACTTCATGATCAAATTATTAATTTAATACTGCAAGTTGTGTTTTTGTTTCATTGATCTCTCAGGATTGGTCCCGGATCCAGCGTTACGATAAGATTACCCCCACCTTCTCCCCCCCCGGGTGTTGGAGGTAGTCCATGAACAAAATTTTCCGGTCCGGAACTTCTATGAATCAATCAAGACCAACAGATGCTAACATGTATGGTTATGATGATCATGAGATCTTTATTACTGCATATGGTGAAGAAAATTATCTTTAGTCAGAGAATAAATTTTTGTGGGTAAATAACAATTTTTCATTTTTTCCTAGTTTGGGATATTCTTTATGGTACGTAGATGTGTTCTATATGCATATAGGTAGTCAAAAATTATTTTCCTCTATTTCGCTTCTCTATTTTTTTTTTCTTCTTTTGATTTGGATTTTCTTATTGGATATATATTTGAGATGGAACTGCCCAAAAAACAAATTGAGTGCATAATTCTGCCAGAAGTTTATCTTTTATATAGTTAATTTTGCTTAATATAATGGGGGACTCTTCAGACTCCAGATTTAAAAGCTTGCAACCCTAAAACGGTACAATCCACATTTATATTTTAATAATATTACAGTGGGGATGAGATAAAAAGTTAGTGCCAACGTAGACGGGATGTTTTTTCTTTCTCTTCTGCTAGTTATCTTGTCTTGTCATTAAAAAAAATCTGACACATTTAGTTTTTATTTTGTTTCTTTTTTTTGGAAGTTGATGAGACATAATTGGTTAGAATAGGCATGGAGGTTTTTTGAAATAGAAACTGTTTCTGACCATAACACCAAACCTAATGTCAAGAACACGATAAGCACTATTGGTAGAGAAACTATAAAAATAAAAATAAAAATAAAAAGAATACAGCTGTTGAAGTGATTTGGTAACGTCTCTGCTTCGTGATAATCGAACGAGGTAATTCAAGGGGCAAGAGCATTAATAAATTGACCTATATAAAGACAAATTGCAAGCATCAATTTGGGTAACTACCTTCAAAAACAGTCAATACCCAATTTAAATTTTTAAATATAAACAAATAATAAAACTGAATTTGAATCCCACAAATTATGAGCCATCATATGCAGTCTATGAACAAGATTCGAGTTTAGGTTCGCTCCTTTGGTTGCAGCTGTCTCATATACTAAAGTCTTTTCTTCCAGTTTAGGTTGTATTTAGCTTACAATCTTTCTTTTCTTTTCTATTAGACAAGAGTCTGATTTATGTATTATTTTTATTTTATTGTTTTAATAAATTTTGAGTAGAGAACTTAACATAGGATTCAGAATACAACGGTGTGCCCATCTAATTGGGATATTCTTCTTTCCCTTGACGTTAGATGTCCTCTTTCATCATTCAAAAAGAAAAAAAGAAGATGAAGAAACCAAATCTAACGTAAAAGGGAAACGTT
>CAMOHE010024943.1:0-48910 GCA_946598075.1 Artocarpus hirsutus
GGTTTGACTTTTTCTAACATGTACATATCTTATTTTCTGACTTTTCATATATACAATATCATATCTTATTTTTCTTTTTTTACTTGCACATATTTTGTTTAGATTGTTCAGTAATCTGTCATCACCTACCTGTCATAACTCCTTGGTCCTTTTGCATTTTCATCTTCTTTAAGATCTCATTTGAGACTTAAAGTTTTCGCAGATCAGGCTTAAGACAAAAAAAAAAAAAACAAAGAGTAAAAAGAAAGAGTTAGTCTGTTTTAGAAATCAAATATGTCTTCCTCCCATTCATATAGAAAAATTGAAACCATTTGTATCTTCTATGATTCTAGTCCTGGTAAAGGTAAAGTCTACTTAGAAGCCGCAGAATGCTTAGGACAAGTTTTAGCATGTAGGAAGACTAACCTAATTTATGAGGGAGGTAACTTAAGGTTAATGGGGAATGTAGCAAGAACAATATATTCTAGAGGCAGCCATGTTATAGGGATTATCCCTCATCTTTTAGTTGAGGGGAATCTCTGGGCGAAAATCATAGGTAAGGAAGAGAGAGTTTGGACATCCCTAAGCTTCTTGAAAACATGATCCATAACTTTGACACTTTCATTGCTTATCTGGTAGTTTAGGCACCCTTGAAGAGTTATTCGTAGTTGTCAATAGAAATCTCTTAGGCGTTCACTCTAAACTTGTAGATCTTTTATATGTAAATTGTTTTTATGAAGATTTTTTAAAGTTTTTAGATTACGCTGTAGAGAAAAACTTCAGTGTAAAGTCAGGGAAACAAATCTTGGTTATTACTTCAACAGCTGAAGAGCAACTTGACAAAATACAAGTCATTGATCCGGAGTTTGACACTGCAACGTCCAAGCTTGATTGGAAAAAAAAAAGTAGGAAGTGACCATTGGATTTGAAACTCCACTAGTAATCTTTTGGTTCTACCTGCAGCATTTTCGTCTATATTTCTTGTGTCCTAAATAATTGCTTTCCTCTACATCTTGTATTTTTTTTTTTGTCGGGATAATTAATATTACAGAGTAATTAGTATTCTCAAAACGCATCATCTTTAAGATCCGATCTTTTCTTTATCGATGCTTTTGTAATCTCCATGCATGCATGAATGGTTAGGATGGCTAATTATACGGAGTACTTTGTACTCTCAAAACCTATTCATATCATACCTGTAAACTCTCTATGTATTATTTTAATGCTTGCTTTTTATATAAATACTTGTGTTGTTTATTTTATTATTATTATTATTATATAATATAACATCCATACGCTAATTATAAACCATTGTTTAAAAACAATAAAGGACTAAAAAATGACATGATTAGTATACGCACTTTTCTTGTTACGTGTTAGAATATTCTTGATAAAAAAATTCGGGCCCTTGGACTCAAAATCCTAACTCCGTCATTGGTTGTATTAGTGATATATTGCGACCCAGGATTCCTCGTGATCCAAGTTCAAGGGCATCCCTTCCATCATTCAATCGCGGAGTTCCCTCGTATATCTTCAAACTTACGGTTGATATTCTGGTCAAACAACGCCTTTGACTCCTCGCAGTACGGCTGGTGCTTCACCTACCATTATGCTTTTACTCTAGTTGTAGTCCTCCATGGCACAGTCGAGGAGTCCTCTAGAGGCGACATCGAGAAGAGCAACAGTTTAATTGTTTATTGTCAAGGGATTCTAGAGGGTTTTCTAACACCAAAGAGAAGGAATAAAAGCCCTTGAAATCTCATGTTAAAATCCTAAACCCTAGCCTTAAAAGTTTATTTGTTTTATGAGATTTATATATAGTTTGTAAACTTTATGAACTATGAAATATAAAAGAATCATGTGGTGTAACTAAATGGCATGTTGTAAGGATGATGATGATGAAGGAAAGACAAAAAAAAGCTTAAAAGGAAAAGTTATGACAAACTTTGCCTTAAACACAAAGTTTAAACACTTAAGGTGTTTGATAAAATATTTTGGACCGTGGTATGTTAAATGCATGTTATGGCATGATTATTTTGAATATTAAGTACTTGATGACTAAGTTTAGAAGGGTTTTAATGAAATTAAACTCAAGGAAAGCAAGGTAAGAATTGTTTTGGAGCAAAATGTGTTTAAAGGGCATTTTTGAAAGATTTAAGTGTTTGAGGCCAGTAGAGGCCTAATTGTTTTTTGAATTCAACACAAGATTTGTTGGAAACATTGATTTGGACAACTTTTGTGAAGAAAGTTCATTTGAATTTGAATTCCAATTAGAAGAAGCCAAAAAATATAGATTTTATTTCTATCTATCCAAAAACTCTATGAAAATGAATGATTTTGAGAAAAGTTAAAATATGAAAATTATATATCTCGTCGAAATGATTAAACCTAACAAACAGTTTGTGAAAATTCTATAACAATTTTAAGATATGAATTTTATGAGATTTTAGTCACAAAATTTCAAAATAATGAAAACATTTCAAAATTATTTGAATTAGACCAAGGAGCTTTTGTAAGTCTTAATCCATGCGAAAAACTAGACGTTTTAATATAAGACAATTATTTTTGGTCCCAAGAACAAAAATATCAAGATTTTGTGTTTTGAGTCAAAACCTTAAACAATGTGAGCTAGACTTTTCACTGTGCAAAGTTGGTTTTTTTCACTACAATGAGCAAGTGAGTAATCATGGGTTTTAAAGCTCAAAGGAATGGGAGAATTTGAAATTTTTCTAAGAAAAAGATGTTAAGGGCAAAGTCATCAAGATTTTCGCATCATGGGTCGAAACCGTAAAGTTTTGCTAAAATAGGTTTTAGTGAAAATAAACTGGTGTCTCTTTTTTTTTTTTATTCACATGGTAACAAGTAGCAACGACTCTAAGTTTTGTTTAGATCAAAAGTTTTTAAGACCCGTCAAGAGCAAAGTGGTCATCTTTCGTAAAACGGCCAAAATGGACCCCAAAACGCTCGATCTAGAAAAATGCCCTTTAGCGATAATTTTTTTGTAACTGTAAGTACCGAGATGGTAAAGTAAAATGAGAAGTTTAGTAAAGTTAGGAAACATACGAAAACATGTTAACAGTAAAATCATCATTTTTCATAAAATCGTCAAAACAGACGTAAGCCCTTCGAATTAGCAAAATGCTCTTAGACGAGAAATATTCCGTATCATATTAAGTAACAAAATTGTCAAGTAAGAAGGGAAATTTGAATAAGGAATAAGCATGTTAAGTAATTAAGAAGTAACCGATAAGTAATGAGGTTAAGTAAAAGGAATGAACTTGTGACGTTTAAGTTCCGTTATCGATCAGGTAGATAGGTAATAAGAAGAGTTACCTAATAGTCGAGTGTCATTTGAATAGGACATAAAGTCAACTAAGATAAGGAAAAGGATAAAGTGGGAACTCTCAAACCTCACCTAGAGTATGAACAAAATATATTTCAAATGCTTTATAAACGTTTTAAGTATGTTGCATTTGTTATGCATGATGTTTTAAAAGTTTAAGTTATGATTTGCAATGTATTTCCATTTGCTATGTTCAATGTTTCAACACTAAGTTATAGCATAAGGTATGTTTAGCATTGTACATGCCCACTCAAGTTTACGAGAAGGCAAATCAATGATGATAACTAAAGTACCGTACCAGCCTCCTAGATATGAGTTATACAAGTTATGTTAAAATTATGATCTCATTGTTCGATGGTCTTAAATCTTTCACAAAGGAAGTGTTATGTTTATGATCTCATAATTGATTGTGTTGATACAAACATTCAAGATAAAGAAAAGATAAGAATGATATAAAGAAGTTTAAGTAAGTTATGAATGATCATAAGAAGTTCATAAATGGATGTTCATAAATGAGCAAAAATAGAATAATGCATTATGACCTTAATTGCATTCATTTCCGTGATATGTTCATGAGATATATTTATGAAAAACAAAGAAATGTTTATTAAAAATGTTTACAAGAAAAAGGTTCATGAAAAAAAATTTGTGAGAAAAGTTTAAAAGCAATATTTTACGATGAATATTTTTAATGTTTTGTGAGATTATGTTTGAACTTATTGAGCGAAATCTCATTATATATTCCTTCATGCTGTAGGAAATTCTATAGAAGACAAGTAAGATTGGTTGAAGAGCTCGGTGTTACGGAGACAGAAGCAAAGGTTAGGTATAGATACTACTACAAAAAGTTTCTGCTATTTTAAAAAAAAAACATATAGTTTTGTGCTATTTTGGAATTATGTTTTAAAGAGTTTAAACAAATTAAATGTTTATACAAAAAGTATTTTATAACGTATGTTTTCATGAAATGTTTTGATTGACTACAAAGTTAAGATCTATATTTATGTTTTAGTTTACGTTGCAACGGATTTTGCAACGGTTTTAAGTATTTTTAATAAAAAAAAATTTACCTATTATTTTTCTTATTAATAACTAAGATTAATGCTAAGAAATCATGTCTAAAAAAGCTAAGTGACGGCCCGAAAAAAATGGTCATTACAAACATACCTAAGGATATAAGCGTAAAACAAAAACAAGGGAGAAAGATAACAATCATTTAAAACTCATATGGACGACAGACCACGATATCATATATGACGATACAACAAGCTTCACTAAATTTTAGAGCAACTTGCAGGAAAAAGCTGGGGCATTCATCAACAACTCAAGCAACACTAGACATGCCAATAAGTCAATGTTCTCCCGGCAACACGAATACTCAACGATCCAGCTCCAACTTCTCCTTTGATTACTATACATGCCACAATGCAACTTATGGATTACATAGCTTCATTGATCTATCAAACCGGGATTCTTAAACTTAAACCCATTATACTTGATAGAACTTTGAGGGAAAAAGAACAGCAAATCAACAAGATTTCGTAGCCCTTACTTCGTCCATTTTTATCAAAATTCATCTTGAGTATTTTTCGATTCATCATAATTTGATATTGTATATAAAATGCTTGGTAAGAACTTGATGATTTTCGATGCTTAATTATGTTAGAAATTCGCTTATTTTTCTATTTCCACTCCAAGATTTAACTCTTATTTTTTTGAAAAAATCTCACGACATTTTTATCAAAATAATCGGTAAAGGAACTTACTAATATGATTTTAAAAAGTAAAAATAATATATCAAATTAAAAAAAATAGAATTTAACACATATGCATAAAATGGCATTTGATTCAAAAACCACACAATGTGCACTAAAGATCTAGATTGCACCTTCAAAATATTCAAACCTTCACCTTTTAGACTTAGCTATCTGGTTAGGTCTGGTTGTTATAACGTTATGTCGAAACAAAAATACGTTACAAAATCGTTTTTACTACTAAATTTACCTGTTTAACCTTCCAATAATGCAATATAATTACAATCATGCCCCTAACTTTGGTTCTTTCATTCCAAAAGGACAAAACAACAACAACCCTCCCCAAATGAGCAAAAAAAAAAAAAGAAAAAAAGAAAAAACCCTCGCCTAAATTATAAAAATCTCAACACGCTCGTCCTAGAAAAGCCTGAAACCAGGCTCGTCTTTCCCCCACCCCGGACGGCACACAAACCAGTTTCCTTCTTCTCTTTATGCGCGCGTGCTTGGCACAAATTGGTCTGGTGGAATTGCAGAAAAAGCCCAATTTATTTATTTTTCTTTCTACAATCCTCATTATCCTTTTAAATATGATGCTTCTAAAGATGTTCTTGTTATGTGGTGTTAGACAATGTAAAATAGGATCAAAGTTTTTTATTGTTATAGTGTTGCAATCTAAAGCTTTTACATGTTATAATGTGAAGAAAAAATATACTATAGTATAAAGCTTTTACATACTATAATGTTTATAACTAAAATTAGTTCTACTTATTAGTTGCACATCAATCGGGTGTTTGATAGGGCGGTTAAAACTATTGGTTAAAATTGTTTTTACTATAGTATGTAAGAGCTTTATACTATAACAATTTTTTTATTATTACTGTATATTGTTTATAACTGAGAAAGAGGCTCGGATCACTGTCTGCCAAACACCTTATAAGCAACAACTAATAGAGTGCTTGGCAAGTATTATTACAACTAACTTTTTGGTTACCAAATAACATAAAAGCTCTCACATGCTATAGAAAAAAATACTCTCACATACTAAAATAAAAAAAATAAAAAATTACTACAATAAAAAATTTTCATATGATATAATATTTTAAATCAAAAAATTGTTCCCACCCTATTAGCCAAACACCCTTTTTAACTTGTATCCTCGTTATTAAATAATAAAAAAATAAATAAATTAAAAAAGATGACTATAATTAAACGAATGGATTCAACCGGTAGCAAAGGAAAAGGGAGGCAGATGGAAAGAACAAAAAGTACAAAGTTGGAAAGACCGAAGCTCAATTCATAGCTTCATAGGACCACTTTGAATTGAATTTGAATTTTGTAGTCAGAACTCAAAGAAGCTAAACCAATCTTTATAATTTCTTTATTGTTTAATTAAGTGGAAAGAGCAGCAGCAACCCCGCAGATGTAGCTCCTTCAAAGACGGTTCGCTCACAAAATCTCTCTAAAATCTATGTTTTCTTTTATCAATTTTCTCTCACTAATTCTATGTCTATGTATATAAAAATAGGAAGTATCTATTTTCTCAGATATCTATATTGGATATTGAAGGCACAGAGCTTTAGTTTGAAGTACTATATATATATGTGTGTGTGTGTGTGTGTGTGTGTGTGTGTATGTATATATATTTTGCACATGTGTGTGTGTGGTGAATGCTGGTTAGATGATATTGTTTGGGACTGGATGATGCTGATTCTAAATTTGAAAGAATATTAGCTGTTGTTGTGTATTCGCGGAGAGACTAAAAAAATCTCACAGCTAAATATGGGGATACTTTTTTATGAGCCTAAATGACGGTGATTTAGGCAGTGATTTTTGGGCTAAATTTGTATTGCACAAGAAATCCTTCTCAATGGTTCAAATTCGCCAATTTTTTGTTTTTACTAGAAAGAAAAAATTTCCTCTTTTCTTTCCCCGAATTTGAGGGATATTTTCAGAACGTTGCTTTATTATTTATCTATTTAAATTTAGTTAAGTGTTGTTTGTGGGTTATGTAGGTTTTTGTCTAAATTTAATGGATATGCCTTTTTTCCTTATAAAATTTTAGTTTCAGACTATCGAGTGCATTCAATCATTTTGCAGTTTTGGATAGAGGAAAATCCATTTTTTTGAATTATATTTGATATAAGTCTTCTCCTTTCATGCACATTTAGATTTGTTCTATGAGTTTCTTTCTTTTTTGTAATCAGCACTTAAAGGTACCTTTTTTTTTTATTTCCTCAATTGTCTAGCCTTTTCTAGTTTTGGGCACTTGCTGTTCATGTTTAGGCATTCATTGCAACATCAGGTGATTGCTTTATTTTTCATTTTTGTCCTTTATTTATTGATCTTTGAAAAGAAGTATCCACAGATTGCAAAATATTTGGAGTTCTGTTCCCTGCATTGTCTTTGTACTTGGATAAAGTTGCTTTAAGTTTATTTTTTATTATTATAATTCATTTTGTTGGCATTACTTGTTGCCAATTGCCACGAAAAGAATAACCTTGTTCGTTGGAGTGAATTGTAGTTATTTTTATTTTTTGAACTTTCATAATTCGCAACCAATTGGCATATCAAATGGCTTGATTCATTGATAGGCTTCTGCAAATTGTGTTTGATGCGCCTCTAATATCAAACGAGAAAACCTTTCTTGTACCATGTCTGTAAGGTTATCTTTAACCGCTGGTCTGGTCATTGTTGAAAGTGAGATTAGAGATGAGATTGTAGGCTTGGTGGGGCTAAAACAGTTTCTCTTTAGCTCCTCTTCATGATTCATATGTATTCATGTGGTATAAACTGGAAGTAGAAATTATACAGCTAGTATTTGATAGTTCGGTTATATTTTTCAATTTTTTTTCTTTTTTATTAATTTAATGTGGGAGTGTTTTTGGTGCAGGACATTTGAGGATCCCAAAAGCAATCTGTTATCCCTCTTACACGCTTGATTTAGTTTGAAGTTTCTTGCTTCATGTGCTAAACTAATCTCCGTTATCCTTTTATTCTACTAGTTGCATTGTAAATGCGTTTCTAAGAATTCACTGGATGACATAGTGTTCTTACTCTCAAGGCGATTTCCATGCATTTATTCCACTGATTTAGGGATACTGTAGGTAAGATCTTGACATGATTTTACTTTCAAATTTTGCCGAAAGTTGCAACTGTCAAGAAACTTTTTATGTTCTTGACTTCTTGACATCATAGTCTAAGAATTTTGTTCATGGCTCCCATAAGGTGGCCATTATTTCATAGGGGTATGTAACTTTTTTGACTCTTGCATCCTTCCTGATTCTGCCCAACCAAGTGCTTTTGCTGCTCATTAGTGGCCTTGACAGGCTTTTCAGTTAAAACTTTGGTGCTCCTAATGGCTTGTACTGGACAACCGATCAATGTATAATCCCCTTAATATCTCAATAAACTTCTGATTAAGTATTATATATATTTTTTCTCTTCCATCTGTGGATCATGTATATGTGGTACTATTGTGGACAGGCACATGAAAAGATGCGTCATGCCCTTCAAAGAATCAATAATGATACTCTGGGAATTCTGGAGGGAGGAAATGATTTCTTACCAAGAAAATTTCAAAAACAAAATAATTTCAAAAGCTCTTCAGAGGTCATATATATTTCATATTTCCAATAACTTTTGCCATCCTTTTCCCTTGACTAATGTATATTTTTTTTTGACTGGTTGTCTATGGATCAATAACTTTCTTCAGGTTTGTGGAGTTTCGTCTTTCACTTGGAGCAATACAGATAATAGGTAAATTGATTTTAGTTTTAAGATGCGGTTGACAGTGAAAGCTAATTTTTCTTATTGTTTAAATGTAGACTGTCTTTAAGGTTATCTATATCCTATGAAGGATGTTCTGCCTTGCCTTTCTGCTGGCACTTTTGCATCATATTCTAGTTAGAAGTTCGCTGATTATATTTTGTCCCGATGCAGGATTTATATACATTCACACATTAAAATGTTGCATATATGCAAGATGAAAACGTTGATGTCAATGGAAACATGAGTTGCCCAAATTTATGGATGAAAGTGTATGTCAATGTTGACGTAGATATTGGTAACAAGAATTGACGGAAATTAGATGTCTTTTTCTTTAGCATTGGCATTCCATATGAAGCTTTAGGAATTTCTAATCAGGCAGTAATGAATAAGTCATGCTAGTGTTGCATGTTTTCTTCTTCTTTGGTTTCTAGAAGCAGCATCAAGTCATGACAGATATGATTTTTAAGCTACATGCTATATGGCAGGATCCAATCAAAAGTATTGACTTTAAAAATTAATTACTAAGAGATGTGTGAATATACCATGTACATTTTATGCACGTAAGTGGAGAAATATATATTACGTGAAGTATAGAAAAAGAAAAACATATTGAGATTAATTCCTTGTTGATGAAATTGTCATGTATAACCAACAATTTCATACAAATATAATATGCTTGATTTCTGTTCTTTAGTAGATAATATTCATGTGATTCTAATGAGTAGATACTCTATAAGTTATATTTGCATAATAAATAGTTTTTAAACAAAGCGAGTTGTGCTAGTGTCTAGTGTGATTAAAAAATAATTAGGCACTTTCATTTGTTTATTATTTAATTTACGACTACTTCAAAAACTTGTAGATTTTATTTGTACTTACTAGATACTGCAAAGTAAATGCAGGACACATTTATTAGAAGATTTTGGAGACACCAATAAATTTTATCTACCTAATGACATTTTAAGTTTAACTGAACTATGATTTTCTTCCTTTTATCAGCCCATTTTATTAGTTTAAAGCATTTAGGGTGAGGCTTGGTTAGTTAGCAGGCTTTCAGTTTAGTATTAGCCCATATGACGGGGGCGGAATTTCTTGTCCTCGGCTTATTTATTTATTTATTTATTAGTATTTACCTTTTTCATAATTGAGACATTTTAGTTGTCTTAGGGTTGGATTATAAATAACTCACTTTCCTTTCCCTTCCCTTCCCAAGCGTTCAAGCGCCGTTTCGTAAGCCCCCAATCCAAACACCAAGACCACCTGCTGCACACAACAGCAAGTTGTTTTCTTTCTTCATTTCTCTGTCTCCTCTGTGTCTATGGTGCATTTTATCTGTATTTCTTTCAATTTTTTTTAGCTGATGCACTTTTTTATTTTATTTTATTTTATTTTTTAAGTATTGATACTCAATTTTTGCACCTTGCACACATGCATAAGGAATGACACAATTGTAAGCATAAAACGTACGTGTTTAGATTGATGTATGCATATATACTGTTTTGCATTTTTTGTCTGCATATGTGAATATGGTACCGTTTGATTTTTTCTAGCACCAGAAATTTAAGACCAATTTGCACTAGTTGTATAGTTAATTATTGTTTGTATTGCTTCCAGGTGTACGAATTTATTGAGTTACCTTAGTTCTACCAGTGTGGTCTCATTTTGTCCCAGCTTGTCAGAATGTGCTTCTTTGTTTATTTCTCTTGTGCAACTATCCCCTTAGGAGGCATTCCATGACCAGTTCTGCAGATTTGATCAAATAATCTGAACAATAATATATATATATTTTTAATTTTTGTTTTAAAATTTAGTTGATGTTTGTTTCCTTTTGTTTTCCTCCCTTTGAGAGAGGGAAGTATTTCGGTTAGTGATTGACATTTATGCAGGTGTTTCATGATCTCACTCCCTTCAATGGGTTTTTTCCTCCACTATATTTCGAAAACAATGACTCAAGTGTTTAAAGCTTTGAGATTTATGCCTGTTGCATCCAAGTGAAATCTAGACGTTTTTGAAGGATCTAGGTGCAAAGTGGGCCTTTTGGGCCCAGTTTTAATAGGTATTGGTTCTTAGGGATTTAGAAACATTGGTTTGAGTCTTCAAATTGAGTACTAGCAACCTATGATTGGGCCTGTATTATAATCCACGAGCCTTTTATTTTATTCGTAAACTTCCTTAGAAAAACAAAATCGTAAGCTATATCTGCCTAGGTGTAATGCTGCAATAATCCTAAGGATCAATACTTCAATAAATAACTATTTTCAACGACTTCTATAGATTTTTTACCATTTAGTATCATGTATATTGATAGTGTTTGAAGAAATTTTTTATTTCCTGCTTCCTCCTGTCAAATTTCCTTACTTTACTCTTGTGTCCCTTAGTTTGGACAGGGAATGCCCTTTTTTCCTTCTTTTTTTTTTTTTTAAAAAATGAAGTTGAAGTTATCTTTTTGACTTGCTTTTCAGGTACTCTGTGCTTACATTCCTGACGCTCAAACCAAACGGGCACTGGAGAATTGTTGCAGTCCCATTGCCTTGTTCTGATTCAAAGTGCTTAGGATTTTGTGCACAGGTTAGCATGGACTGTTTGCATTTGGTTTACCCTCAGTCAATTAACTCAGTCCAGGCTGATCGACAAAAAGTGACAAAAGGGCCTGTGCATGGTGGTAAACATTCTACTCACTCACTTACAAACAGAAGCTTTCTTGGTTCGACTGTGCAACGCCAAGCTCAGAGTAAGGCTTTAGCAAATGAAACTAAACGGAGTGAGCTTCCGCAGAATTTTTGCGAGTCCTTTCCTGGCGGTGAATCCTCTCACTCGTTGTCGAATAGCTCCAATGCCATTAACTCATCAACAGCATTTAGCAATGATGCAAAAGTAGATAATGTTGTAAGCAAAAGAAAGAAAAAGAAAAGTAAAAGGACTAAGAGAAAAGGAAAGAAGCAGCAATCTCAGACTGGCTCTACCGAGCTAGAGGTGTTGTCTGAGGAATGTCAGCGAGTTGGTGCAGTTACTGGAACTTCCCATGGTGTTGATGGGGATAGGAAGGATTCAGCGGTGCTATCTTCAACTCAAGTTGAACCTTCATTGCCTGAAAAGGCGGTTCAGAATTCAGAAACACCAAAGATGTGCACTTCCAGCGTTAAAGGTGTGGATATGTTGGAAGAATCTCCTGCGGAGAAGCACTCTGTGGGTACATTTGAAAATCAACCACCATCCAAAGACTCTGCAGATTCTATTTGTGATGGAAGCATAAAGACAAATCATACACAGATCAGCTGTAATGATTATTTGCGTTCTAGAGATTGTAGCAATATGCCCAACCCCATTCCAGTTTTGATTCATTCTAATGGAGTTCAGAATACCAAATTTTGTCATGTTTCAAAACATTCTGAAAAGGAAAGTTGCAGAACTGATCTTTCTGGAACACCGGCTTCTAATTTCAGGAAGGGATCTGTCTCTTGTAAAAGCTTGTCAAATGACATTGTAGATAAAACAAGTCAGGGTAGTCAGTATACAAGTAATAGTAGTGATGTTCATGTAGCTGTACCTGGTAAGGGGAATAAGCAAAACGAACACTTTTCCCGGTTTTCAAGTGTCTCTCGATTTAGAAGCACTGGAAACTTTGAGGGTCATCCAGGTCCAGGGAAGGCAGCCGGCCATTCTGTTTGGCAAAAGGTCCAGAAAAAAGGAACCCATGACAGCATTGGCAACTCGACGAAGGTTCCTCTCTTCTCGCAGTGTGATGGCACTTTGGAGGAGGCTTCTTTGCTTAAAAGATCTTTTAACACTTCAGAATATGGAAAGCATTCAGGACATAATGTGTCTAGCAAGTTGAATAGTAAAAGTGGTGCGGCTTTAAAAGAATGCAAGCTCGATTCTGGCAAGGGACCTCATGCTGACTTGGTCAACTCAAGTGGTTGTGCAAAGATTACTACATGCCCAGATGAAACAGTTACCTTTGAAAGCGTCTGTAATACCAACTATAGCATGAAGAATCAGGCCATAGACAATCTGAACCACTCATTGCCAAAGTCATGCTACTCCTCGGATCAGTCAAAAGCGGTTCAGGTGCAGTCTCTAGTGTTCCTTTCTCATCCTTTTGGGAATTCAGTTAGACAAAGACAGGGAAATATCCCTCTCTCAGAAGGTATGCAAAACTGCAGTTCTGGTTATGTTATGCAGAAATGGGTCCCAATTGGGTTAAAGGATCTTGGATTGAGAGATTCTGCTCACAGTTCATCACTAGAATATTCTCATAATCCAGCTACTGAAAGTTTGACAGCTGTGAAAACTGTAAAAAGTAAATTGAATGCTAATTCTCCAGATTTTGTTCCTGAAGGAGTAATGCGTATTGGTAAGAGTTCTGGAAATGTTTCTCATTCTTTCTGTGACAATGAGCGCGGGACTATGGAATTGAAGAATCAGGGTGCAAGCATGATTGTAGAGCAGAAGAACAAACATACTGCAGCTCACTTTTTAAATGCAGAATCTGGAGTTTTGAACGCGTTGGAATCTGTTCCCGACAGGATAGCAGAAGCGGTAATTGCTGCTTGTAGGGTCCAACTTGCATCTGAAAATGTTGAGATGGCTTCCGGTCACCCAATTGCTGAATTTGAAAGGCTGCTTCATAATTCGTGTCCAGTTATTTATCAACTCCCCTATTCAGTCTGCCATACTAGCTCTAAAGACCAGTTTGGTAGTCTGTCGGTATGCAGACATGAGACACCAGATATTTCTTTAGGATTTATATGGCAGTGGTATGAGGAACATAGCAACTATGGATTGGAAATAAGGGCACATGATCATGGAAATACAAAGAGATCAGGTGCTGATTGCCTGTCATTTTATGCTTATTTTGTCCCTTATTTGTCGGCGGTTCAGCTTTTCAGGAACTGCAATAAGAATTCTGGAGCTACAAACAACAAGATTTCTAGTTCTGAGGTGCCTGTCTCCTGTGGGTGTACCAAGATATCTGGAAGATCCTCTTGTGTGGAGCATCTCCCAATCTTTTCGGCACTCTGCCCTCAGCATCTTGTGTGCACTTCTGCTAAAGATGTTGCTTCTCTTGGATCAGTTGAAACAACGTTGTCAACTGATGCTGAGTTACTTTTTGAGTATTTTGAATGTGAGCAACCTCAGCAGAGGCAACCTTTATATGAGAAGTAAGTCCTTTTTGTTATCTCATATCCATTTTTCTTAAAAAGTTTGACTGTTAATTTTAAGAAACTTCGCATCCGATTATATTTTGATCTTTTGGGTAATGTTTTTCAGCCAATGGACATTTTAGAAAAGTGCTTCTGATGCCCATCGTCCTATGTTTTTATTGTCCATATTCTTCTTGTTAAAATGCAAGGTTCAATCTTTTGGAGGGTTAAAATGTTTCTACTTTCTAGTCACTGGCGTGGGAGACGTTTTCAAGAAAAAGCACAAAAAGTGAATGCATTACTTTCTTCGTTGAATGAAAGAATAACTGCTCACTTAATATATATTAATGCCTTATCAATAAGGAATCTGAGCTAGTTGATTTTTCCTTTTTTGTGTTTTTTGAAGGGAGTTAAGTTGACTGTTATAACCTTTTATTTGACATGCCTTTTCAGGGTGATCTTAATTCCGTTTTCTGTTTGTATCAGAATAAAGGACTTGGTTAAAGGTGATGGACCTTCTCAGTACCGAGGCTATGGAGACCCAACTACTCTTGACTTCACAAGGCTAAATGATCTGCATCCTAAATCCTGGTTGGTAGAAAATGCTTAACCGTTTAACTTAGAATAATGTTTCAGTTGACGATGTCAAAATGGTCTTTCTGTTAGTCTCAAGGCATATTTTCACTGTAAATTCAACTTTAGGTGGTAGCTCTATTTAACATGTTGTTTTCAGGTATTCGGTGGCATGGTATCCTATTTATAGGATTCCAGAGGGTAATTTTCGTGCATCATTTTTGACTTTCCATTCACTTGGTCATCTGATGCGTAGAAGTTCCAGAATTGATTCGCAAAGTGTGCAGAGTAATATAGTATGTCCTGTGGTGGGCCTGGAGAGTTACAATGCTCAGGTAATTATGGCTCTACTCTCTCCATGTGAAGTCAAAATTTTTGAATATATCCAGTCACACCCCCACCTCTTTTTGTTTTTTTGGGTCCCTTAATTCTAATATAATCATAGAAAAGCCTGATGCATTTTACCAAGTTAACAATTCTGTTGTTGCTCAATTGGTATTTAGCGGGTGTGTGAGCTGTTTTAATGCATTGAGTCATGGTTCAAGTTGCATGGGATAGTAATTTATTCTGCTGTATAGTGTGTCCAACGTCTATTTATATGGATATCAATTAATTAGATAACCAAAATCAGTCCTAATAAATGCCAATAGATAGCACTTGCATTTGTAACGGAAATGGAATAAATAGTATAGAGTTGAGCTTATTTCAATTTTATGCATGTCATTTGAACCAAGAAAATGGAGATGTTGTCATGCATCAATAAGTAATTTACATTGGTAGACCCTAATCAATAGATGGGGCTATTTTTTCACTCTTTTTTTTTCACCTTTTGTCGTTTAAAATTTTGGTGCACATCCTATCCTCCTTGCCTTGTTTTTTAAAACCATGCTGTGGTACCACAAAATTGCTTTGTCTACAAGCAAAGGTGAACGGATGACTATTTTGTTGAGAAACTCGCTCAGGCTCTTCAGAATTTCAAGCATTCCATCTCCCAACCATTCTGACCTTTGCTAATTCCCATCTCGTCCATCACAGTCTCCATCCTATCTGAAGGCTTCTTCGTTGCTTCCTTAGAGGAGAAACTACCAATAGTGCCTCTATTCCAACCAGCTTCTAGATTGTTGCGGGCCGTGTGATTTAGCAAAGGCCTATTCTTTTCAACCTTATTTATGTCTGATGATGCACCCAAGTGTTGGATATTGGAACATCTTCCTTAGAGATATGCTAAACTCTTTCCAGCCTCAGCAATCACTCTCTCCGGGAACAATAACATCCTTTAAATCTCTGTTTTGTATCTTTGTAAGTTTCATGAAACTTCCCGCTCTATTCTTGTTTCCTTAAATAATCATCCTGTAATATGATCCTCTGAAAAACTGTCTAAACTCACCATCTCTCCCCAACTCCAATGATTCTTGAATCGTCCCACACAACCAGTTAGCTCCCACCAAATCCACATGACCGTGTAACTTCTCACCCTGTTCCTCAGTGATACGAAGTATACTCCATACCCATCGACTCTAAAAATGAAAACTCTGTGTTTAGTTCCAAAGTCTTAATCCAAGTTTTTAAATATCATTGAGAGAAGGAAGAGCTTCTCTCACTTGATTGATGTTGCTATGACCTAAAGCTCATAATTTTGAGCCAGAGAAACTAAAGATGAAATTTGATGAAATATTATTTCTTTTGAAGGTAGGTAGTTTAACCACTTTTTTATAATAAAAAATGAAACTGATTTTTCGAAATGCAAAAAGATAAAGATTTCTTTTCGACATTTTTCCTCTGGTGGAGATTGTATGGGGTATAATGCAAATTGTGAAAATTCTTACCTTTATGTCATCCGAGGTTATTTTATTAATTAATATACCGTTATTGGCTTTGTTTAGTCTCAAACTTGTTTTGTGTTTAAGCTTCAAAGTGTTATTTATGTTAAATTTTCTCGGGAATGATGGAAGTCACGAGGATTTAACATTCTAGTGTTCAACGTCCAACTTTGATCTTTGATAGGCCTCTAACTAGAAGCAGAGAAAGTGAACTAAAAGACTGAATCCTTGTGGAAGAATACGAATAAATTTCGGGAAAATCAACAAACCCTAACAATGGCGGTATTCAAGAGGTCACCAACTCTCCCAAGGGTTGCCCAAATTCTCACTAATCGAACCATTCTCCACATTAGCAAATAAACCTCTTATTGATTCTACTGAAGGGATCCTTCTAAGAAACTCTTAACTAACTTCTAACCAGATTCTAACAACTACTAACAAACCACTAATTCCCTCAACTAACTAACAAGTCGTATCAATCTTGTACAGATTATTATTCACTTGGCATTTCTTTTGTCGTGATGGGTTAAATTTTCCTGGTGTTGTGATCCAGTTGTGCAATTTTACTTGCAGTAAGTTCTATGCAAATAGGTTTCTATTGAATATGTTTTTAATTGATCTAGTTGAGTAAATATCCAGATTAATAAACGAATTGACTTCAACGTTTTGCTCCTCATTGGATCTTCTTTTCTCTCTTTCCCCTTCTTCCTCTTTCTGATTCTACATCATCATGTTTTCAGATTTTTGCTTTATTGCCCATGCATATGTATGTATTTGTATTTCCATGTTCTGAACAGGAGTCTTTTCTCTTTGCTTTATAGCTAGATCACACCTCGAAAAATTAAATCACATTTTCGGGTTTGGTAATGCATTTCTTCCCCATTAGCAAAAAGAAGACTCAAGTAACAATATTTAGACAATTAAATGTTTTATGATGAAATAGTAAACTCTGCATGTTTATTTTGCATGTAATTATTCCTGCTACAACGTTCTAAATCTTAACGAACACTGCACTGCATGAACAGAATGAATGCTGGTTTCAGCTGTGCCATTCACCCCTAAACCAGGGGAAAGGAGCCTTGGACTTAAATGCTAGTGGAATTCTGACGGAGCGTTTGAGGACGCTCGAGGAGACAGCATCTCTTATGGCAAGAGCAGTTGTGAACAAAGGAAGTCTGACATCTGTAAACAAGCACCCAGACTATGAGTTCTTCTGCTCTAGGAAATGCTGGTGACTTTTTATATTCATTGACAATGCCGGCGGTTGGTGTTCTGGTGCAATCTGTTCTGGTGCAATCTAAGCTGAGATAGGGAGAAATAGTGGTGAATCTGTTGTTCTTTCTAGTTTCTTGTACCTTTGTTTTTAATTCCCCCATGAAATTTGGTTCCATGTGTATAGACCCCTGCAAATAAGCGAGCTCTCTCGTTAATTTCCTTTGGAATAAGGTAGACCTTCGAGCATTTGCAACATCATGTAGTTTCTGAATTCTGATGTAAATTTTAGCAGCACCTTGATGCTGTACATTTGCGGTTTCAGTTTTGGGTTTTAACCTGGAATATTTGAAGCTTGGGTGGGTACTAGATATGCAATCATATAGTAGTGTTATTTCCAAACCCATCTCTTTTTGGTTCCTGGTGCTGAGTTAATATGTTGAGAAGAGTTTCGAGCTGCTTTCTGCCCTGCGTCATTGTTTTAGGGGCCTTTTGGTTCAATAGTTTCAAGCCAAAACCATTGTTTGGTGAAGAAAAGTGATTCATGGTTTGAATCTTCGATTTGGCAAATTGAGCCAAAAAAAATTACCTCAAATCTGAAAACAAACTCCTTTGTTTTCAACATTTCGAACTCATTTTTAAAGCCATACATTTCAAGCCAAAAAAGTTCAAATAATACAATTCGAACTAGACCCCTAACTGTTGTTGTGGTTGTTATGTGATGGTAGATGGTAATTTAGTAAAAGGGTATTTGTATGTTGTCCCCTGACTGTTCCGTGCCTTGCAAAATGTCAATCAATCCCCTGAAATTTGAAAGTCTTGGCAAGTTGTGTGCAGCCAATGGCATGAAAATCAGACAGCTGCAAGCAAATATGAACTCAAAATTGATAATGTTCCTTGTTATTGTGATGGAATTCAACATGTACAATGCATGCAAGTCATTTATGAGGGAAGATTCTGACTTTTATAAGATCTCCCTCTCCTGATTCTCTTCCTTGCTCTCCTTTTGCCGCTGGAGTTGGTCTCTCTATTTCCCTGGTTTGTCCCTTATCTTATTCTCTTCGTGTCTTCCTCTTCTTTTATTAATTTTTTTGTTCAATGTTTACTTGTCAAAAACAACTCATGGCTTGTCTGTAGCATTTTGAAAAGAAAAAAATTTACATATTATGCTGCACTTATAAAAAAAATATGCTTATTCATATTGTACTAAAAAAAATTATGTCATACTATCATTTATTACTTTTTTAAAATAACTAGTGTGAGTTATTTTATTTATTTATATGTTACCATCAATTTAAGTAGACAAAATCTAATACTCTCCCAACTCTCACTTCCTCTCTTTCATCAATCTAAATATTTTTAAGTGGTATAATAAGGTTCAAACATGTGTGACATCAATGAAAATAAGTTTCAAAAGATAACATTTGTGAAAATTTTTCTTTTAAAATGATTTTGTTTTGGATGTGAATATTGAAATGAGAACTTATTGGAAATGATGTTGGGACTGTTTTTAAAATTGTATTTAGTGTTTATCTAAGAGATTGTCTTAGGTATACAAAAAGTGAAATTGCATTTGCTTAGATTTTTAAAATATTGTGTTGAGTCCCTGAAATAATTAATATGTTAACTAAATAATAAGTAATGATTGATTAGAAAAATAAAATATAATCTCATTAAATTAATCTTTAAATACTTAGTAGTTATTAATATCTTTATTAAGTAATTGATATATAAGTAATTGAATAAACATAACATAATTAGGATATTCATTATTAATTATTAATAAAATGATTAAAAATTAAAATTAATATATAAATAATTTTACTCAATGAGTATTAATATATTAGTAAATAATCAAATTCTTTTGGGGTGAGCCTGTCTACGCGGGTTATAGGCTTTGATAAAATGATTTTATTAGCTATCCTAAGTTATATATTTTGTTAATTTTTGAATAATTTAGTAATTTTTTTTGTTATGTTTTATGTTTATTTAAGTTTGAATAAAATTTAGTCAAACTATGTTTTTAAATATGTTTGTTGTTATTGTTATTTTTATTTATCTATTTATTTATTTTTTTTTTATTTTATTTTTATGTTTTAGTAAGGAAAAGAGTTAAGTTTGAAGGCTTAAAGAGCATCAAACTCGTGCCCTAGTAGATCAAAGTGGCGCCCCAACACCAAGCTCTAGAACACCGATGCTCCTATGCTAGCTAACCTCATGGCTATGCGAATTGGAGCATTAGGCCTGCTTAAAATCAATACGCGCGATAGCATTATTTAAAGCCACGCGGTCGGTCGCGTCCCATTTTGTGTCGACTCCAAGCTTTAAAATGCATGCACTTGTGCCCTTTGCTCCTTGTCCCTGCACGCTCTATCTGGTCCAAGGGAATGTGCTGATTTCGAGGTGAATTTTTAGAAAAATTCCTAGGTTTTTGGAGCACCTATAAATGCTCATTATTAAGGTTTTAGAAAGTACTTTTGGGAGCTATTTTGGAGGAAACATAGCAACCACTTTTAGGTTTCAAAGAGCAGGAGAAGAAGAGCTTGAAGATTGAAGCTCCACCTTTAGTTTATCTGTTTTCTCTCTTCTTTCTTTTGAAATTCTTGCAAATTACTATGAATTCTATTTTTACAATTTGGTTTTCAGTTTTAGAGTTTTTTGAAATTATGTGTAGCTAAATTCCTTAATCTAGAAGGCTATGGATCCAAGTTGAAATTGTGTTGGATAATTGCCTTGGATTATTACAATTTGATTTCCATTTTCTATTTATTTGTGTTTCCTTGAGTCTAATACCTCTAATTGATTGATCACCAATTAGGTAATTTTATATTTAGAATTAGTATTTGGAAAAGGAGGATTCTAAATATGGGTTTAGGAAATAAAACCTCGAGAATTATAGAGTTGGGAGACTTAATGATTCTCTTTGTGGCTAATTATAGAATTTACACTTAATGAGTCCTTAATAATTGGTTCTAAATAGGAATATTGGAATTAATTAATTTGGGCATTTCTCAATTGCATACTTGGAAGAGGAAAATTGAGATATATGAGTGTTCTAGGCCAAGAAATTGGAGAGAATTATTTAACAATAATCTAAGCAATCATTAATCATAATGGAAACTAGGTGAAATAATTCTTCTATACTCATTTTATTATTGGTTACTTAAGTTTAATTATTATGTTGATTTTGTTTTTAATTATTTTCATTTTAGATTATTTCAATTTCTTGCTTTTCAATTAAATTGTGATCGTCTATACAAAATTAGAAGTGCTTAAACCATGATAGATAGTAAAAATTAGCAATCTAATCCAATGAAAATCAACACTCTACTCTCACTTTATTACGCGTCATTGCATGGAATTGAATTTAGTTAGTTTTTAGGGAAAATTTTTAGTTTTTAGGGAAAATTTTATCTCAGTACCCTGTGTTAAATCAAATTTTGAGTTTAATACCCTTTGTTTTGAAAAATTTCATATCGATACCTCAACCTTTTAGAAAATCCTTTTTTAATACTTAGGCGTCCTTTTTAGGACACCAAAAAACAAAAAGACCCTTGCTATAAAATACAGTCCTTTGATAAAAAATTTTTAATCAAAAAAAATTTTTTTACAAGTGTTATTCCTACTTCCAGACATCCTAATACACCCTGTTTCTTTCCTTCCTCATTTATATTTGTTTGTAAGCATTTTTATTTTAATTTTTATTATGTGCTCTTCCTTTTGTTTCTGATTCTTTTTTAATAACAACTAAACAACAATTTGATGAAAACAAAAAATGGAGCACCCTTCCACTTGGGATCATTATCCAAGAAAATTTGTCCAATATCTAGAAGCCCTAAAGTCCCCAAAACCACATCGACAACATAGTGAAGCAGAACATCCCCTGCAAAAAAATCCCAAAATTCAAAAACTTTAAAATCTTATCTTTCCATAGCAAGCAAATGAATTACAAATTAAAATTGAAATTACTGAAATTCACCATCGGAATGAGCTTCGCAACATCTTTCATGACGAATATTGATCCCTCCGATGATCAAAGGGTAGCTCGGCTCTAACCGGCGCAGGTTAAACATATGGCCAACTCGAAAAGGAAGCGACTTTGAGGAAGTGGCAGTGGTTGGCAATGGCTTCACATACAAGGCTGTCGCCATGACAGTAGATGCTTAAGGAACAATTGATGGCAATGGAGTTGGTGGTGTTGATGATCACAGAGAGAGGGGAGAGGCAGAGAAGAGATTCGTAGAGTTTGAGGGTGTGAAGAGAGAAGAGCGAGGAAAGGAGGAGAGAGAAGGATTTGGTGGAGGATTTTGGTATGATGGAGGGAGAGGTGCAAAGAGAAGACATTGATGTCGCCGTGGTTGTTGGAAAAGAAAGCTTGAAGCTTCAACTGTCTTAATCTCAAAGACTTAAACAAAGAGCTTTTCTTTAGGTATAGGGTGTTTGGTTGCAGGAATAACATTTATAAAAATATTTTTTATTAAAAATTTTGGGTCAATAGATTGTATTTTATAGTAAGGGCATTTTTGTCTTTTGGTATCCCAAAAAAGGGCATCTAGATACTAAAAAATAGATTTTTTAAAAAGTCAAGGTATCGATATGAAATTTCTAAAATAGAGGGTACCAAACCTAAATATTGATATAACATAAGGTACTAAGATAAAATTTTCTCTAGTTTTTATTACTATTGTACCATGAGTACTTTAATTTTAATTTAGACTTTTATTTCACATTGTTTTAGTTTGAATTGTGTTTTTGGTTGACATTTGTATTTGATGCGAAGAGTAAGGAGCTTTGACCTTTTGTCATTGGATCCGAAAGTCAAGAGAACACTTTGTAGAATCTGTGGTAAGAGGAGGCAAGAGCTTGTTGTCACAGCACAAGAGGAAGAAAATCCTCAATAGGCTCTTCATGACTATTATGCCCGTTCTCGTCGAGAACTATTCTGAGGTTCAGCATCAAGCTGTCAACACTAACAATTTTGAGTTGAGCCTACTTGCGGGTGGGGTATGGGTTTTCTGGCCTTTTTCGATTGGTCCAAGTGGTTTGTTGTTAGGAGCTGAGTGGTAGCACATCAGGGGACAATGGCCAGCAAATCTACAAGAGCTGTTCTGACACTGGGATGGTCGAAATGGGTTTTTTCGGTAAGTAGTGATGGTGGCCCTAGCAAGGTATGGCTAAACCTGGGTAACCCTAAAGACGGTGACATTAGAGGGTGAGACCCATTGCTATTCCAAATTTGTGACTATGAAGACTTTGCCAAAGAGGATCCTTAAGCGAGCGGATGGTGTAGGGGAGGAGCATAACCAATTTATAGAGGATTTTTCCTAAGTTTTTGCTTATGAGAGTATGTTCCTTGGGTTGAGTAATATGGTTAGGAGAGATAGTGGTGATTAGCATGTCGTTGAGGAGGCAGTTTCCAGAGAGAGAGTCAATTTCAAGTCTTGTCAAGTAAGGACAGTTCAATGGTCTAGAGATAGTCTAAAAAGAGAGAGTTTTGTAAGTCTTTAATAATGGGAATGATTCCCTTGGACTATAAGCGTTGTTTGGGTCGTGGAAGGGCTTGGTTTTTGGTAGGCTTTCATGATGCTATAGCTTTCATCATAGAAGAGGCTTAGAACCAGAGTTTTCTTGGTAGGTTTTGCCAGAAGTTATAGAGACTGTAACTTTCTAGCGAGTTAGAACTAATGATTTGAACTATAAAATTTCCTTATGATGGATATTTCGTATTGTTGGTCGTGTCTTTGTGGTGGAAGCGTTGTGCTCTCGGAATTTTTAGCGTGCAATGAGTTGTGTGATGTTAGAGAAGACGATGGCTATGTGAGGACGATGATTATGAGGGGAAGAAAGTCGTCTATGGCATTGCAGGTGAGGATTGGGGTTATTATGTATGTTGTGGGATTCCCTTCCGGTGGATTTTTGGGTGGTCATCATTGAGAGTAACGATGATAATAGCTAGTTTGTTGTGAGACATGATTGATGATTGTAAATGATGATAATGGTGTAGAGGGAATGGCGATTCATGGGCAAGAGGTGCAGAAGGAAACCAAGAAATCTTCAGTTCGGTTGTTGTTTTTCCTCTTTTAGAGCTTAGTCTGGAGAGTTTTTGAGTTTGGTTTCACGGAGAAGGCTAGAAATGGTTGCCATACAACGCGGGAAAAGTTTCTTCCACCCTTAGGAATTTGGTCAGTGTTAATTTATAGAGTTTGTCGGGTGCTTTGATGCCTAGCGAGTCTACTTTGAGTTGCCATTTTTATATAAGCAATTAGACCTTTGGCCGTCGTTCCCATTTGACCAGTTGAAGCGAAGAGCTAATGTGGCTTTTGTGGATAGTGGGGTCAAGTAACCTATTGGGCTTTTTGGGTTAAGTGATCTAATTGGGCCACTGAACCACATCGGCTGTCGGGCTTAATGGGTATGTTCTTAAAATTGAGCTAAGGCTTTCGGCTTTTTTTTTTTTTTTGGTTATTTTGTTATAATTATCGGCACCCATATTGTTTTAATTGTTATTAAACTTAGTACTTCAAGTGGGTTAAAAGTCTAATTAGAGTAAATAAAATAAATCTGTTTACATTATTTGGCCATAAAAACCATAGTTGTGTTGACTCCTTAGTGGATCGTTACAGTTTTTATCTTGTAATTGTGACTCAAGCTTGATTATTCTAACATGATTGCAAACCAAAAATTCTCAACAAGAAATTATAGTTCACTATTTATCTAATTTGAAAGCAGATTTTTTTAAACTCTTAAGTTCTTCCGTGAAATCTTCAACTGGAAAATAATATTTGATAAGCCATTATTTAAATAATCAATCATTGCATATAAACATATCCTTATAGAAGAACAAATGAAGAAAAAGCTTATAATTTATAAGAAAACAAGCAAGACCAAGCGTGTGATAATTTTCATAAAGTGTGAAAGCCTTGCTCATGTAGCGGTAATTATCATCACGCTATCGCATATCCACTCTAACTCCCTCCACATCTAAACATGCTTTTCACTATTATTTGAAACATGGGCCATAAATACAAAATGAGCTAGATTTCAACCAGTATAATTTATTCTCACAAAATATATATATATATTTTTTGAAAACTTGAATACATGTATATATATATTTTTCATAAAACTTGACATGAACTTTAAATTTAATCTTGTACTTGTTACATAATAAGGATCCCAAGCGTTTGTATCCATGAGCGCATAACCTATGGGAGGAGTGGGGTAGCAAATTCTAAACCTACCAAAGCAAATTTGCACAAATTGTTGAGAACGCCTTGAGGTGCCATGATAGGCCATGAAATTGAGACAAGGTCTCGGTACGGAGCTTACCCATATAAAAAATTTATCTTGATTACATGTTCATGATATTTAATATGTAAATAAAACATGTCATGAAAATAGCAAGGCTTAAAAGCTAGTCCATGTTGCAGAAAGATTATACTTATTTTAGCTTGTTAGCAACTGATTAATCTATTGTAAGTAGATGAATCCCTTAGTTTTGAATGACTTAAGTTCCCCAAATGTCATTGAATATAAAATGTTGATAAATGAAATTTTCTTAGTGAAAGAAAATAAACCAGACATCACATCGTGTATCAACACATGTAACAAACAGTTTGACAAATTGTGACCATTTGGAGGATAATAATTTTGCCAAAGCATCCTGTAAAATCATCTTAACATATTTATACATCATCATAAGGTCACTTGTGAGCTTTTTAGAAAAATTAGATCAAACAATTATGCCAATCCAAACAGTCAGAGTGTGTCTTGTAATTACAGATTTTTAACTCATAACTCAGTCATGAAAAATGAATAAAATTTTTATAACAAACTCTTAACTCATATAGATGCTATCAAAAAAATTTGTAGCCTAATACAATCATATTAAGACGAAACAAAATTGGTTACAATCATAGAAAAGATATACCAACAAGATTTTGGCTCTATGAATATAAATAAAATAAAATTCAATAACTTACCAAACTATCATATGCATAAACAGAAAAATTTTCATAGATTAACATGACATATAAACACCATCACAAAATTTCATAAGAATTAGACATCGCTAGACACTAAAATAATGTCAGAATCAATAACAAAACTTGAACCAATTATTTTTCATTCCCCAAAAAAAGATTGTTTTTATGTATTTCATATGAAACTAGAATCATACCTAATTAAAATTAAAATAAGATCATCAAAATTTCTATACATGCCTTGTTTTTGAAGACTTGATTAGATCTTTTAAGAATATAGATTTTGACAATAGGGGGTATATAGTGCTTTGGAGAATAAGGAGACGTGGAATATGAATATGAGGAGAAAAGAAAAGAAAAAAGAACCGTTATAGAAATAACGTAGAGAAGGGTTATACATGAGTGTGGATATATATATATATATATATATATATGTATGTATATATACATATATAGTTCACAAACCTTAGGTCAAATGTGAGATGAAGTGTTTCTCGTTTTTTCTTTTTTTTTTTTTTAGAACATTATGGAATGGGTTGTCAAGAAAATAATTTGAGATTCATTAATAAAAGGATAAGTTAGAAATTTTACATCATAAAATACAGATTTAGGGTACCAAAATAATATTTTCAAAAACTATAAGGTATTGTTTTGATATTTTTCAAATAGCAAGGTACTAATGTAATGTTTTCTTAAAATACAGGGTATTAAAATAATATTTTTCATGCACCAATGAATGTGGTTTCGTGATCATATCCCTTGATACGTCTATAGCACCTAAAATTCTTTCATGGAGACAATTGCATATTTGCAAATATGGAATGACTTGTAAGACAACACAGAAAAGAATGTCATTATTGTAGAGAAAATGATCAATGACTTGATGATAACACAACAAATAATTATTGGGGTTGGTGACCTATACGTATAAACATTGTATATATCGTTGATTCTTAAAAAAATGACATTTATTTAATATAGGTTTATTGCATTTATTATGGATATTTTAATAAACATCATGGCCATTTATTTAATTTTGGTTGTTTGGATGTATTATGGATATTTTAATAAAATCAAGAAAATCCTATGATTGTTAATGTCATTATAAATTTAGCATATAATTGTTATACGTATAAAAATTAAATTTGTAGATAATAATATAAGAAGTTCCTAATAATTAATCAAATTGGAGTATTTAATTAAATATTACAAATGCAGTCTATGCCCATTAAGTTTGATGGTGTCATATGTTCTGAAGCGTACTCTAATGTTAGTATTAAAACCGTACTCTATAGTGTCAAATTTTAGTCCACCACATATCCATACACTTCAACATTTTTAGCCAAACTAAGAATCGATCCTTATTTCTATTTACTTATAAATATAATAAAAAACAACTAATATTACTCATAATCACTTTTGTAGAAATATAATTCCTATCAATTACTACATATCAAACATCCCATTAGCATAATTTTACTAATCCTGATCAAATGTAACACAAAAAAAAGAGAAAATAGAATACTAAATCTAGCAGTGTTGTTAGCTAATTAACAAAAAATAGAAGACACTACACAAAGATATAGAATTCGCTTTTATAGTTTAATTTTCCCATTTGATTTTATAGTTTGATGTTGTCATAAAATTTCTTTCTTGTGCTTTTGCATTTTAGTGGTAGAAGAAAAGAAGTATAAACTAGAGCTTTTTAGTTAGTCTTTAAATAGTACATCAAAAGGTTCTTTTGAAATTTTAAAAGTACTTTTAAACCTGTTTAATTATATAAGTTAAAAGCTCTCATTGTTAAAAACATAATCTAATTTATTATTTACAAATAAAAGATTAAAAGATTAAATGAAAAAGATTTTATAAGCACTATTTTTATAAGCACTAAAAAGGTGATTTGTTCCAAAAATGCTTATAAAATCAAAAGTACAATCAACTTGTCCATCCAAACATGTCAAAAACAGCTTTTGGGTTGAATAAGCCAAAAGAGTTTATAACATTCCAAATTATAGTTTGATATTGTTATAAAATTTTTCTTTTGTTTTTTTTTTTTTTTTTTTGAATGGCTATAAAATTTACTTTGAATTTAAGAAAAGGAAAATTACATCCACAAATCGGATTGAACTCTTGAAAATTAAAAAAAAAAAAAAACAATTTCTAAACCACAAAAATTGAGGAGACACTTTTTAACTCCACTAACCACCTTTCAAACTTTGTTTCCAAACTTAGGTTTGGATTTTAGACCTAGCGATTGAAAATCAAAACCAATCACCAGGCAAAATTATTTTGTTTAAGAGAAGAGTTCCAATTTTTACACTGTTGCATATTGAGAGTTTTATACTTTTTATGGTTTGAACTCTATAGTTTAAACCACTCTCCTAAACACCCTATATTTTCTTAATCTTCTTGAACTAAAAAAAAAAATGAGCCTCAAACAAACTCTAATTATTTGTTTCAGGGGGTTTGAATGATGGTCGTTTGAACTTTTTAGGTTTGATATGGAAAGTTGAAAAAGTGTGGTTTGAAACTAGAATTTTAAATTGAAGTTTTGATGTATAATTGATTTTGTGTTTGAAAAGAGAATAAAATGTAAATTTGTATTTGGATATTAAAAAAAGAGTTAAAATACCACCTAAGTTACTAAAGCCGAGCTGAGCTGCCAGCCATGTATGTGAGAGAAGCCGTTGAGTCGAGCCGAGCCACCATTCATGATGCACATATGTCAAAGCTCTGCACAATGCATTTCTCCCTTGTGTATGTACACGTCCTTCACATGGTAGCATGGCAAGTGTCCCATGGGTTTCAGCTTCTCTACGTGTATCAACAAATGGGTCCTACATGTGAGGAAAAGATGAGTTCGAGCATCTTGAAATTAAGCCAAATACTAACTCAAGTCTCAATTGTCTTGTCAAGAGTTTTAGATTAGGCCTCCAATTTTTAAGCCAAACACCAGCTTAGTTCTAAAATGGACTTACTGCCTTAAGGATTAAACAATGTTAGTATTTTGAGACATTTGATCAATAAATATTTTATTATTTATGTCATACATCAAATTTATCCTCTTTATATCCATCCGTGTTGAATGTATGATAAGCAAATAAATGTTTAAGACTATTGTTCTAAACCTTTAAGATCATGCATATGATGGACAATTATGCATAAGACATAAATCTTAAGGTGATAATCTAAATGTGAAAGATCCGCAATCAAGGAAATAAAGTGAGGTGCTTTATTTACGTTAAAGTTGTTATATTGTCTATATTCTTAACAGGAGATGGCTTGTCTTAGTCATCAGAGTGGAGCTCCATAAGTAGAGAAATTGGTACATTATTATTGATGACGATATATTGGATCGAGACTAAAGATAAATTGATTTAATTAATAAATATGTTTTAATAAATGAATTTAATTTAGACAATCATATGTATTGCATTTTAATCCTGAAATGGATTAATGGGTCCGTATTTTTAACATGTTTCTTTTGAAGTATCAAAGGATGACATCCTGAATTTATTAAAGGTACGCATATAGATACATTGAAGATATAACTCTTGAATGATATAGACTCATTATTTATAGATATAAAATCTATATCTCTTTACTTGAGTTAATAATATCCTCTTATAAGCATTATTATATAATTGAAAAATTAGCGTTCAACCATTTAGATATATTTATGTAACCGATGGTTTTGCTATTTTTCTTAGTTACAAATAGTAAATATTTCAATGATGAGATAATAAAACATAAAATAAATATGATCAGGATTGTAAACATAATTTTGCCTCAAGATAATTATAGATATCCTATAGAGATGTTGCATATCATGATTTATCATAGACGAAAAACTTATTAGAGTTTTGCAATCTTATGTATAGTTTGAGAGTGCAACTCTAAACTTTTAGTGGAATGGCTTTAGAATTGATAATTGTAAAATGAGCGTGTCAAGGACATGTCATTTTATAATTATAGGAGCTTGATCTATATATCTCTATGGGTTCTCTTTGTTAACTCACATATTTTTCTATAACGATATGGCTTTTTTTTCCAATAAATTGATAACTTATGTTAATTTTATAGTAGGTTCATATTCGATTAATTAGATTGTAATAATTCATGTTAGTTTATTGATTGAATTAATTTTATCAATTAATGCAAGATGAACGTGTTGAATTATTTGTACATACTTTTATTTGATATGGGATTTGTCGGCACGTAACTGTTTCAATCAGATAACTTCTGTATTTGGTTATTTAAATTAAAGCTAATGCTCTATGAAAGATTCCCAAGTCAAATAAAATGGGTAATTGTCCAAATGGGTCAGAATTGGACCGACAATGGATCGGGCTAGTCAACAAGAGCGGCAAAAGAGTGACACCGGGTCAACCTCGACCAACCGGTCGACCAGCATACGTGGGGGCCGGTTGATCGGTCCTGCCACGTTAACGAATCCGTATTATAGGATTTGTTGCGGGATTTTGACCCAATGGTGTATTTTAAAGCTCTATCTAAGAAGAATAAGTACCCTACCAGCCATTATAAATAGACTTATTCATATTGTTAATTAGATTATTTGAGTAATTTAGAAAGAGCATTCTAGAGGTAAACTCTAAAACTCCTATAGGGTTGTTGTTCAATATCAAGAACAATAATTCTCGGTTTTCTCTTATGATGGGAGGAAAATCAAACGATGGGTGCCCACTCATTCCGGTTGTAGAAAAGAGAATTGCAAAGAAGACAAGTTGGTTGAGACTCTTTCGGACGCGCTTCTTTAATAGCAATTCTACCGAATAAATTTCTTCCAGAAGTGCAATTTCCAATTTGCCAAGGCATGAAAATCTATGGATAATTTATGATATATATAGAATGTCTAAGTCATTTTATGGAAAAAAGGTTTTATTAAAAATTTATAAAATTCCATTGCGTACTCATTTTCTAACACAAAATTGGTTTCAAATTACTTAAAACCCACAAATATACAAGAACCTAACCGAAGGAAGGCTTCTATCTCTAAGACAAGGCTATTTTTTCTTTTGGGTTATTAACATTAATGACCCTTAAATTTTAGGATCTTCTCTACTTTGCTTACTAAACTTAAAAATTTACCATTTTATCCTTTGAACTTTCAAAACTCCTCACTTTGCCTATGAACTATAAAAATCACCACTTTTCCTCCTGAACTTTCAAAGCTCTTCATTTTCCCCCCTAAACTTTCGATTTACGTTCAATAGACAGAATTAAACCAGCATGATGTGCGCATGGGTCACCTCCAAGGTTAAAAATAAGATTTTATTACTCTTAAGTTTTGTTTAACATTTATATTCTCACTTTAGGCTTTTTTATTATTATTTGAACTCTCATTTAGAAAGAGTTTGTTTGTGCATTTGTTCTCATCTCTAATGTATAACTCCATTAATAAGTCGATGCTGTTCCCAATATTTGGATTTAAATAATAAGAAAAGATGAGTTACGCACTAAAGCTAAGAATATCGACTTATTAAATGAGAATCACATATCAAAGATAAGAAGAAATAAGGAGAATGATGGAATAGCAGATTTTTGAAACTTTTTGAAATAAATAGCTAGTTTTGAAAATATTTACTGTAAATAGCATATTTACGATGAAAATAATTTATTTGCTGCGTAAATAAGAATTTTTATATTATTTGTTTACATTATAAACAAGGAATTACTTGCACCTTAGATTTATTTATTATGTAAATAAGAATTATTTATAATGTAAATAAAGCAGTAAATAGGTTTTTACACAATAAATATGCTATTTACTACATATATTTTTAATACTTGCTTTTACTATAATTAGTTTAGAAAATTTGATATTTACTACAATTTTCGGAAGAAAGAATATGCATGAAACCTTTCCTAAATAAGAGTTTAGATAAAACAAAAAAAAAAAAAAAAAAAAGCCCAAAGTAATAGTATAAATATGAAATAAAACTTTAGAGTAATAAAATCTCATTTTTTGCCTTTACGGATGACCCATGTACGAATCATATTAGCTTAATTATATCTATTGAAACAAAAAATTGAAGGTTTAAGTTCAAGGGGCAAAGTGAAAAATTTTAAAAATTTAAGAAACAAAGTGATTATTATTAAAATTTAAGGGGTAAAATGAAAAAAAAAAAAAGATAAATTTTTGTAATCGACCCCAAAGTTTAAAGATGTTTGATGTTAATAAACCTTTTCTTTTTATATGAATCGGTGCATTTGTGCATTAGCGGAGTTGGTAGAGTTCTGGGATTTTGGAGCAGGAATGATGGCCTCTCTAATGTTTTTGTTTCTTCTACTCGTTAACTCCGTAGTTCTAGGATCAAACATCACACGTTGCAATTAAGTTTTCACATCGGAAATTTGTATACAGGTAAAGTCCCCCACTAGAAAATCCCCGCCTCTCGATTGGGCAACCGATGGTTACAGTTTCAAGAGTCCATTTTGCCTCTCCTTAGGCAAGAATGGAGATGATGGGGGACAGGAATAGGAAAGGGAAAGCATCGCACCCGTTGCCATCCCTACCATTGGTCACTGGAACCACAAAAAAAAAAAAAAAAAGGTAATAACAATGTCCATGATGCTGTAACCGCTAGCAAGAACAAGATACAATAGCGAACAAACATCACATGTTTTGGAACAAAAATCGACACTGAACTCATCAAATTCTCTTGCACTGCAATCGGTTGTAAAAGGTTTCAATGCTCATTACCGAGTATGAAAATTATAATCCACAAAATCAACACTTCAACCAGAGCCTTTTAAAGTCGATTCATCAGAAAACCACTGCTTTGATGCCCAACTAAAAGAAGAAAATATACTTGACACGCAAAGTTTGCAAAATACCCATGTTGTTAAACCAAAAAAATTTCGAACAGAAATAGTTGTAAGCAAACTATACAGAACAAAAATAGTTCGCCCCCATTGAAGAGAAAGCCTAAAAATTGAACAGTAGATATCATCTTCCTAACCCAATACAAACTGCTAAAAAAACCTGAGCAGAACTAAACATACTGACCCAACCCCATCACGATGGGAACCTTCTTCAATTGACCATAGTAACCAAATGTATGACAAAGAGAAATTGTTATTTTATTACCATGCAAATCACATAACTGAAACAAAGCACAAGTTATACATCAGGTAAGCCTTTACCAAACTAAGTGTAATTAACTTAACATGACTTAGCAACTGTCTCATTAAAAGGAAACTTGAGTGAAAATTGGAAGTCTTACACTAACTGAACAAAGTTATTTGAAACAGGTAGACCTTACAAGAAAAGGCGAGAAGGAACAGAACGGAAAATTCAGAAAAATCATGTGGATCACTCACAAACAAGTCATTAAAAGACATGCACCTAATGCCCAAAACCCTGAATTCTATGTGATATATAAGTCAGTACACTGGTTGCAATTAAGACATAAAAATAATCGATGAATTACTACTAACAAATTTGCCCATCACCATAAGTATCAACATTGTCATGTGAAAAACTTAACGATGGAAAGGTACACATACCATAACGTAAAAGCTTTTTATAAAAATTAGGAAATGCTAGAACTTGAGTTCTCATAACGCAGTGCCCACGATTTGTTCAATTAACGATAAGAGAGAACAAATGACAAAAAGAACTCATATATAGATAATCAAATGTTGTTGACCAAACATAGATAATCAAATGTCCTTGTCCAAATGATTCACAAAGTCTTAAAGAGAATGCCTATTTCTCAATCATACAGACATTATCAAATAATATTCACAACAAAACCTAAGTGATTTTCATTAAAAGAAAAAAAAAATCAAAAACAAAAACAAAAATCCAGAATGCCTGTTTCTCAAACATGCCAAAAATTATCAAATGATTTGTAGAACAAAACCTAAGTGATTTAAATAGAAACATAAACAAACCCAGAAACAGAGAAAGCAGCAATCAAGAAATACAAATATATAAATCAAACATACATATCAAAATAGATCACAAAATCGAGCAATACCAAAATTACTTTAAGCTAAGCAATAATTAAAACAACCGAAATGTAACATAACCATAAAAGGTCTTCACAAAACCCACTAATTAAGTATCGATCCATAACTCAAAATCCCTCAAACAAACAGCAGAAACAATTTTTAGGGAAAAAAAAAACGATGATGGCGTTCGTCTGTTTGGGTCGACGACCTCAAAACCTGAGTTTGGTGAAAAACCACCTGTTCTTGCCAGTCTTGAACCTCTCCTCAAAGCGCTTCTTGGTCTCCTTCAAGGCAGTGACCTTCTTGTCCTTGGACTGGAGCGCGTCGAGCGTGACGACGTCCTTGAGGTCGACGTCGAGGGTGTACCGGGTAGGCATTAGGTGTTGGTAGTTGATCAGCTTCACGAATGCCTTGACGCGAGACTTCTTGGCCGTCTTCTTGGCCGAGTCCTTGCGGATGACCTTGCTCGGGTACTTGTTAATCCCGGCCACAAGGCAGTGCCCGTAAGCACGGTCGCGGGTCCCTTCGTCAAACGTGCGGAGGATCACCGCCTTACGACCGGCGTAGCGGCCCTGGAGAACAATCACCGCCTTGTTCGGCTTCAAGAACTTCACCATTTTCGTTCTCTCTCTCCCTCCCTTCTTCGCGCCTCTCTCCTCTCTCTCTCGCTGTAAGAGGTAATCTGGTTTCGGCGTCAAAAGAACGGAAAAACTAATATATTCTGATGCATATATAGGGGGGTTTCCAGAAACCCTAGATCATGTTCGTGAATCGTGTGTTGTTTGTCGAAACAGGACAAAGAGTGGGCCTAAAAACAGGAAATGAGTGGGCTTTCTTTTAATAAGCCTCATCAATGAGCGGCGCTGGAGGTAGGAGTCATGGGCTTATTGACCAACTTGGCACCTGTTTGATGGAGAAAATGACAGGTTATCTCACACTTTTAAAAGTTGTATTTATTTATAGACTTTTTATAAGAATGCTATAAATTTTAAGTTTAGATTATTTATGTCACAAGAAAAAAATATTTATAAAAAATGTCGCAACTATATCATACAATATATTTAGAATACAAAATATACTCTTAAGCTTTATGATTCATGTCAATTAAACCTAACGTTTTTTTGGGTTAAAATGCTTGTTGATTAAGAGGGTATAATTATTTAATAAAGTAATTTTGTTTAAACAACATAATAGTGAATGCAAGACTTTTTTAACTTGTGACAAAGTTCAATTCACTAAGTTTTTTAGTGGCATATTCCCTAAATATCTCTTTATTTTTGCCACATTTAAAAAATTTTATGTCATATTATTATTTATATTACATGTTAAGATATATCACAAATGAACATAATTGGTATTTATAAAAAGTAAACTTTAAAAGATGTCATTTATGAAAATTCCCCTCTTTGATAGGTAGGTTCTTTGTAGACTTAATTACGGGTTAGTTACACTAAGGCACCTGTGTTTTTGAAAAATAAAAAAGATACCTCCTTAATTAAAACTAATTACATTAACACCTCTTGACTTTACAAAATCATTATGGAGACACCATATAGTTGACTGTTAATGACCAAAGTTTGGCCATTAAATTTTATTGAACACTATGTTAGACATGTATGCCCTAAGGAATAAAAATTTAATATGTGTTTAGAGACATTTTTATCAATAAAGAATTTATTCATTATTAATATACCGAATCTTGTCCTCCTTACGTTCGTATTTGTTGAATGTATGTTAAACAAACAATAGTCTAACACTGTCGGTCTAAACCTTTATGAATTAGGCATATGATGGACAGATTATGCAGAAGACACGATTCTTAAGGTGATGGTCTAAATCATAAGATCTGTAATCGAGGGAATAAAGTTGGGCGCTTTATTCATGCAAAGATTGTTATATTGTCTATATCCCTATTGGAAGATGGTTTGTCTTGACCATCGGATGTGGACTCTGCGAATATAAATATTGGCACATTATCAATAGGTGATAATGTGTTGGATTGGGACATAAAGTGAAGTGATTGGATTAATAATTCTGTCTTTGCAAATCGATTCACTTTATACAATCATTTATATTGTATTCTAATCCTAAAATAAATAGTGGGCTCGTTGTCTTGACTTGTGTCTTTTGATGTACCAAAGAGTGACACCCACATTTTAATAGTGGTATGCATGCCGGTACATTGAAGGCATGACTCTTGATAACGTAGATCTGTATTCATAGATGTGGAATCTATAAATCATCTTTAGGAGTAGTGATATCCTCTTATATGCGTTATCTTGTAATTAAAAAACTAGAGCGCTCAACTATTTGGATACATAGGTGTAATCAAATGATATACCGTCTTTGGATGGTAAGTTTTTCAATGGTGAGATAATGAAACGTAAGATAAAATAATCGAGAAGGTAAGACAGAACTTGTCCTTAAGCCAATTATGGATAATCCTATGGGGATACGATACATTATGATATGTAATGGAGACTTAGCTATACGGGCTTCATAATTCTATATAATTTGAGAGTGCAGCTCCAAACTTTTAATGGAGTAGCATTGGAGTTGACAGTTATGAAATGCATATTTGGGATATTGGGTTTCATAATTATCGGGAGCTTGAACTATATAAGTCCATCATGTTCCCTTTGCTAACTCACAAAATCCTATAACAATACGGCGTATTTTTTCAATAATTGGTGACTTATGTCAGATTTATTAGATTAGCTAAAATTTAAAAGAATCAAATAATTCATGTCTATTTATCGGTTGATTAATTTTGAATTAATTCAAGATAAACTTGTTGAATTATCAAGAATTCGTTTATCTTTATAGAGATTATCTAGATAAAGTTGTTTTAATTAAATAACTTTTCTATTGGGTTATTTGAATTAAAACTAAGACTTTATCCTATAGAATCTCAGGTGGAAAATAAAAGATTCGCTTAGATTTTTATCAACAGTTCGACATGCTAATCCTCAGGTTCGGCCTGTCGATGAGGCAAGTTCGATATGCCGGTTAGACAGATCGGCATGCCGACCACGAGACAAAAAGATCACTTGTTTTCACGTGGATTTTATCAAATATTGATCCAAATTTGATTCTGATTCTAATTTTGAGGCATTATCTGATAAGGACTTACTATTGGGCCCAACCTCTATAAAAAGGGAGTAAGCCTCATTATTATTTAGATAAATTGAGAGATTAAGAGTGATATTCTACGAGTAAGATTTTGAAACTCTCTGAGAGCTCTTGGTCACAAATGATGAATATTATCTTTGGGTTCTCTCAATTGGTCAGAAGAAGAGTCACCTGGTGGAAGAGTTGTACGTGTGAGCCCACACTCACTCCGATCATGGATAGAGAATAGCAAAGAAGACCAGTTAGTTGAGGTCATTCTAGAATGTTACTTCTCTTCACTGATTGCAGGAGCTTTTTGGCACATAGAGGTTAGTAAGATCTAGTTAATTTATGCATATAGCATGTCAAACTTGTGTTCTTGAAAATACTCTAATATAAAAAATTTTAAAATTTTGCTACGTACTGTTTTTTCAAACACACCAAAGTTTGACCATTAAATTTTATTGAAATACCAAAAATATCCCCCATGCATAAAAACATTTTTATCATCTTCAAACACTATTTTTCATTTAAAAAAAACACACACACACAAAATAATAAAAATTATAAACTCAAAAATAAAAAATATAATTTTTAAAAATTTTAAGAATTTTAAATAATATATAAAAAATAAAATAGATATAAACGTTATAAATAAAAAGCTTGGAAAATTTTAAAATAAAAACAAAACGTTACAAAACTTTCTCTCGATCTAGCATAGAGAATGGTGAGAGGCGCGTAGGCAACGAAAGGGAAAGCCCAAGGAAGGTGAGAGGTGGCATGATTAGGAACTGGGTGGGTCGGGTAGGGCGACAAGGGCGGGGTGGGGTGGTCCGATGGGTGAGGGAAGTGGGTGGCATGGCGGTTGTTGGGTAAGGGCATGATGGGTTAGCATGGTGCTGGTTGGGAGGTGATAGGGAATGGTAGAGATGATATGGGGGCCCGATAGATAGAGGGTAATAAGGGTGAGCGCTTGACGATGGTGGGGTGGCTTCGAGGAGCTAGACAACCTCATGAGGGTGGGGTGGTTGGGCGAGGGAGGGGGTTGATTGTAATACCCGAGAAATTTCTAAGTTCATTACATTTATAATATTTAAGAATTATATTAAGCAATCTACGTGTCATGAGGATCAATGTTTAAATCTGATTTTTATGATAAATTCGATAAAAGTAAATATTGGGATTTTTAAGATTAAAAATCATACCATAGTCTTAAACAAAGAAGGGATGATATGAAAATAACCTAAAAAGCCTAATTATTGTAAAATGTAATGCAACAAATTTTAAGATAAAAATACAGTAAAAGAAAAATATTATATAGAAATATGAAAATTATACAGTATAACTGAAGTACTACAAAAATTATGCAAAATTAGAATAATGTAATATGGAAATTATACTACATAAAGTTAAGCAGTATAAAAATTACACTGCATAAAGTTAAACAATATAAGAATTATACTGTGTGGTGGATATAAATAAGTATGCATCCCTATAAACAGCGTAAGAAAGAATATTGACAGCATAAGAAATATACCAGCAGTATAGGAAAAAGATTGAGTGAAAATTTGTACTATGTAAAAAACATGTGTGACCCACCTAGATGCCACCTTTAAGGTGAAAAAATTACCACCTTTTTCCCTATATAGAACCGATTTTAGCCACTAAAAGAATGCAATTTTTAAATACAATTAATTCCTTAGGATGATGACTAAATGTTATCATCTTTTTGCATGGGCAATGAAGAAAAAAAGACACCCCAAAGGATGAAAATTTGTCACATCTTCTCTTGGGAGAGCTAGTTATATTGTGTGGAGAAAATTTTATGACAAAATAGTCCTAGGTGAGGTGTCTTAATGTGACCTTAGTGTGTGCTTAAGAATAACTTACTTTTTCACCATCATTTTTTGCTCAATGTAGAACACAAAGAATTCATTTTTCCATGCACAAAAACTGCCACCCAACCTTTTGTCCCTCTCCATATTTTTCAAAGATTCAACCTCTAATTATGATTAAAATCAAGTTCAGGTGTTCTAGTTCAAGACTTGTTACTTTTGGAGGTAAAAATCTCAACTATTCTCTTATGGGTTTTATTGTTTTTGTGAGTTTTTGGACGGGTTTTTAATAGGATTTGTCATGATTTATGACGAGAAAAGTTAGTCAAGTTCAAGCATTCTAGTGGAGGATCAAAGAGCTTAAAAGATCCCTTGGTAAGAACCCAAATCCTATTCTTAAAAATTTGTTGATTTTTACAAGTTCTATGATTGGCTTTGTAATATATTAGACTATGGCATGTTAAGTGGACTTTATAGTATGATTATATGATATGTTATATGGATGATGATGATGATGACGATAAAAGGTTAGAAATTAGGATTTTTGTGCTAAAAAGGGAAAGATGGTTAAACTTTATCAAAATACAAAGTTTAACTAGTATTCCAACGATTGGGTTTTTAAAGGCCCCAGAGGCCAAATCATTTTTTGAGTCCAACATGAAATTCATTGGAAACTTCGAATCGGACAATTTTTGTTGAGAAATCTTGCTTAAATTCCAAACAAAACATGCCAAAAAATGATAATTTTGGTCCTACCCAATTAAAACTACCATGAAGATAAGTGCTTTTGAGAAAAGTTAAAACATGAAAGTTTTAGATCTTATCAAAACTATTAAAGATCATAGACAACTTATGAAAATTCCTCATAGATTTTAAGTTACAAATTTTATGAGATTTGATTACAAAATTTCAAAATGGTTAAATGAGAAACTTTTGTAAGTTTTAATCCTTGCAAAAAACTTAACATTTTGGTATAAAGTAGTTATTTTTGGTTCTGGGGGCAAAAATGTCAAAATTTTGTGTTTTGAGCTAAAACCGTAAAATTGTGTGGAATAGAAATTTTTGCTATGTAAAAAAGGCCGCCTATACAATTATGGGTTGAAAGTAAATTTATGTTTGAAATCCCAAAAGGAATTTGGTACTTTTCTAAGAAAATTATATTGAGGGCATAATTATCAAGATTTTCGCATTACGAGTCAAAACCGTAAAGTTTTGTTAAACTAAGATTTTTTACGGAAAAAAAACTAATGTTTTGTTTTTCATAACGTTATGAGTGGCAAGAAAATTTAAGTTTTAATTTTAAACGGGTTCAAAATATTTTCTAAAACCCATCAAGGGTAAAATAGTCATTTTTTACATAAACGACTAAAATAAACCCCAAAACGTCCAATTTAAAAAAATGCCCCTTAGCAAAATATTTTCTAAGACCCATCAAGGGTAAAATAGTCATTTTTTACATAAACGACTAAAATAAATCCCAAAACGTCCAATTTAAAAAAATGCCCCTTAGTGAGAATTTTTCCATAACCTATAAATAACAGAATGTTAAAGTAAAATGAGAAGTTTAGTCACATGACGTTTGAATTAAGTGACTTACAAAAAAAACCCGTTAAGGATAAAATCATCATTTTCATAAAAATTGTTAAAATGGACCTGAGCCTTTTGAATTAGCGAAATGTCCTTAGACGGAAAATGTTTCATAACTCATAAAGTTGCAAAACCGTTCATTGAGAGGCAAAGTTTAACTAAAGAATGCTTAAGTTAAGCAAATTAGAAATAAAACCAACAATGTAGTTTCGATACAATCTCTAATAGGTGTCGTTTAAAAAAAAGGAAAATAAATAAAGTTAGAATGCTAGAGTGTTAAAAGGCAAGTTTTAATCCTCACCTATAGCATGAAGATAATACATTTCAATTGCTTTATAAATGTTTGAAGTATGTTTGCATTTGTTATGTATAATGTTTTAAAAGTTCAAGTTATGTTTTGCAACGTGTATGCATGTAGCGTCCGGTGCGGACGTACTCCCTCAAGCCTCCATAGGACCCACCTTGTGGGGCCCCCCAGACTTATGGCTCTTATTGGTAGACCATCCTTGTGCCGCCCACGCATCCATACTGTCTCCTCTAGGGCCCTCTTTCCCATCAGGGTTTTCTTTCGCGTCCTTCGAGTTTGAACCTCAAACCTCCCAATTGAGGTTCTAATTTTAATAAAATTCATTTAAAAACTTGAGATTTGAAAATAATGAACAAAGAGGGAAAAAAAAGCAAATGGATTGAAATGCATGTTTCATTCAGATCATACGCTTTGATCAAACACAAGTTTAAAAATAATTTAATGAAGTGAATATGTAAATATGTGAAAATATGAGGTGAAAAGCAATAAAAAATAACTAAAAATAATAATAAAAAAGATTTGCATTGAAGACCCAAATAAAAAAAAAAAAAAGATAGAGGACAAAAAATAAAAGGGAGAAGAGAAAAAAAAAAGGTAAAAAGAGGATGAATATAAAAATATTTCCTTAAAAATAATTAAAAAATATGAAGAAAGGGCAAAAAAGGCAAAAAAAAAGCCATTTTAAGTAGCTATGAGACCAGTTTAACTAACATCCACTAACTTTGTATTATGTCCATAGTAAAAGCATATTAGTAACATATTTAATATTTTTAAAAAAAATTAAAATTAATACATATTTCTTTAAAAAATTTAAAATTAAAATCTAAAAAAAAAAAATCAGCAAAACAATTTATTAAAATTAAAATATTAAAAATCAATAAAACCCCATTCAAAAAAAATATAGCAAAACCCATTTTCAAAAAAATTCAGCAAATCCAACGATTATTGACGATCATCGACGGGAGTGGGGGCGACTGGGTGAGGACACGCGATGGGGTGGGGGGACGCAGCGAGGGTGGGGTCGCGGGTGGGGATGGGCAGGACACTATGGAAATGGGTGGATCGCGACTTTTGGGTGGCGACAGAGGGGGAATTTGGCTCGCGATAGGAATAGGTGGATCGCGACTTTTGGGTGGCCCCTGAGTGGGTCGTGACAGAGGGGGAGTTTGGTTCGCGATGGGGGCCGCGACAGAGCTGAGCTTGCGACAGGGTTGCAGCGATGGTGTTAACTGGTCGGCTGTGAGTTCTTCTTCTCAGATCCAAGAAAGATTTGTTGAGGTTTTTTTTTTTTTTTTGTTTCTTTTTGGTTCTTTTTTTTAAATAAATATTGTATTAAAGATGCCTCCATTGATGAACTGCAAAAGTTATAAAGATTTAAAATCCCATTGTTTGTTGCTTCCAAGCTCAAGCTTTTGGCGATCTTGTAACCCAAAATCAAGAACATGCTTTTTGGTTCCCTCCTCATTATCAAAGTCTCTAAACTGAATATTAACAAGTTGCAAATCTGAACTGAGAAAGACTTGTGAATAAATAACAAGATTTTGTTTGGGTTGGTTATTTAAATGATTTGGGTTGTGTTTTTTAGAATGATGTGATCAGCTTATTTTTTTTTTTTTTTTTTTCAGAAAGGAAAAGATCACGGTTTAAGATTTGGATTGTCTGTTTTGCAAAATTTTTTAATAAATTTTTGTTTTAATTTTCATTAATTTTTTAAATATACCTTTTTGAGGAATAATTTAATAATTTTAATTACAAAAATAATATGTAATCATTTTAACGGTCAAACCTATATATATATTTTTTAAGCTATTAAAATAAAAGATTAGCGAGTGCAAAATAAAAATAAGAACATAAAAAAAAAAAGTTGGCAGACCAAAATCTCGCTTACGCCGTTGAGGTCGAATTGAACAAATTTACCCTCCCAAGGCAACCAATTGATGAAGGGTACAAACCAACATATTACCACTTCAATCCTTTTCCTCTCAACATAATTTCTTCGAGAAGGGACTGTACTACATAATTTCAAGCGGTTAAAGCAACCAAACAAGCACATAATTGTGAAGACCAATTAAAGTCAACTCTGGTGGAAAAACGTGGTTAAACCCATTGATAATAATTGATGGTAACATTATTTCTATGCTGAAACTCAAAATTTACGCCTAGCAAATAAAGCATTTTTTTTTTCAAGTTATAAACAGTGGCGGATAGTTGAATTAGAGGACGTAGGATCACTTCATTCAAAACCAACTCTTCAAAACTCATTTTATTTTTATACACAACAGTCGTACATATCCGCAAGGTGGATTCACATTTAAACATGAATCCCGAACTCCTTCAACCATTAGTAATACATTGCATGCGGGAGAGAAAAGAGACATTCCAGCCGTGAGGTCTAAGGGCTTACAAAAAGCAATGTTTTCGCAAGGTCAATTGCTTTCTGGCGCCCAAACAGCTTCTCCACAATTGCGAGGGAAAACTCGAGGGAGGTTCCTGGCCCTCTGCTGGTTATGAGGTTGCCATCAATCACCACCCGGTTTTCAGCTTCACTCTGATCCGACAGCTTCTCGCACATGGCAGGAAAAGCTGTGGCCTTCTTCCCCTGCATCAAAGTGAACCACAATTACAGACCACAAAATGTCCGAGACACGAAAGGAGACACCCATGTACCATTTTCTGTTTAGAGGAATACCTTCACGAGTTCTTTTACAGTACAGAAATAATGAACACAAAAGAGATGGAAGAATTATCCCAGGGGAATAAGCTTGTGACGGATATTAGCACAATGCGCATCTAAATTTGGCGAGTGTTTGTTGTCAACAGTGGATTTTGTGGGCTAAACTTTCAGGAAGCCTTTCATTCAAAGGACTAAACTTAACGTAAACATGGTATGGAAAATACCTTAAGCAAGCCATGGGGCTCCAGGACTAGAGCTGGGGAAGCACAAATTGCTCCATAAGGTCGATTTGACTCCCTCTGCTTCTTCAACAAATTAACCAGCTTCTTTGATTTTGCAAATGCTTGGGCACCACCAAGTCCGCCCTGCATATGCGGAGAATGTAGTTAGCATTCATTTAGGGGGATACTGTCTAATCAACAGGAGCCCAAAGAACTTACTGGCAAAACTATTAGGTCAAATGAAAGTTCAGCGGCCTCATCAAGAAGCATATCTGCCTCAAGTCTAACTTTACGAGAAGCTAGAATTTCTAGTTTATCCTCAACAGAGGCCACCACTACATTTGCTTCTGCTCGTTGTAGAATATCGATAATCATAACAGCTTCCATCTCCTCTGTGCCATTAGCAATAGGTACAAGAATCTGAAGCAGCAAATACAAACAGATATTATGCATAAGCAAATAGTCTATAAATAAATAAAAACTCTTACACCCTTCATGACATTTATATTTGCAAATTAGGGTAGCACCCGTACATATGTTAGCATTTCATACCAACAAAGATTACATAGAAACTCTAGGCACAAGGCAGGGGTGGATGAAATGTTTAGGTTACTGATTAATTGACGAAACCAACACACATCAATGAAATCAATTTCCTCAATGTGATATGCCCTTTCATGTTTACACTAAGAACAACCCTAAAATCCATAACTACTGATCAACAAGGGTCTATAAAAAGCTAGACCAAATTTTCCTCCACAATCTCCACATAGGAAAGTTGAAAGACAATTTAAAAAAAAAAAAAGAAAGAAAGAAAGAAAGAAAGAAAGAAAGAAAGAGCCGATAAGAATCTAAGGCGCTAAATTAATTCCATTGGTTAGCAGTTTTGAGCCTGGGACTTGCAGCGTTTAGTACGTGGAAAATGTTGATAAAATGTCATCGTCAATGCGCAATCTATTACCGCACTTCATAATTTAACCAAGCGGCACAGAGTTGGTAGAAATTGTGTTTGATCTTATACTTCTCAAATATCTTTTGCTGCCAAGTTCCCAACACAAGCCCATTGATAGACATGACGACAAAACATGTAGCGGCTTACTGAAACAGAAAGAGCTCAACAACAAAATCACAAGTACAAATCAAACCTTGGGGCTATCAGTGAATGTCCACTGCGCAGGATTTAGTTCCTTAATAGTATACTCCTCGCCATGGTTGGAACGCATTACCTGTTTACAATCTTGGAGTTAGACTGAAGAGAATAGGAGGGGCGGAAAAGGGGAGGAAGCAATACTAAAAGAATAAAACAAAACAGTAACTTAAATGGAAGAACCAGTAGCCACTAAGTTTACGTGTAGTATTATCAAAGTAGGACAGACATAAAAATCAAGTGGGTCTAAACTCAAAGCTTCACAAGGTATTTGGAGAGGGAAAAAAAAGATAAAAGATAAAAGGAACAAGGTAAAGATAACAATAAATGCCATAAGTGCATTTTTCTTCAACTTGACACTAGAAGATTCTCTTTGCATAAAAAGTGACTTAGTTTATTTAGTGTACAGTTTTTAAGTTCCCTTAGTAGAACAAAATGAATTCTACTAGCGTATTTTTGTTTGCCCTTTGATGAAGAATTTCTAATACTACTTTCATGCTTCCCCATATTCTGCTCTTCAGCCCCAACCAACAAAGATGTCACTGCTTCTTCTAAGGGATTTGAAACCTTAATCTCCACCTGCAGTGTGTACTTCCCAAACATCTTCTGGGTTCTCAATCTCCCTAATAACCCCCTTTGGCCGCTTCTAAAATGTATCAACAGAACAGCATGTGAAATAAGTAGAATTGTCATGCTATAAGATCTCCATAGTTGTTTAAAAGCTTCAGCGAAAATAAGGTATCTCATTTTCTTATTTCGAAATCCACTTCTCTGCTTTAGGATGGCTGGAAATAACTACCTAATAAATCCAATCAATATCGTAGGAATCTGCTAAAACTGCAAAAATAAAAATAAAAATAAAAATAAAAATAATAAAAAAAAATAAAAATAGTGTGGGTAATTAAAGCTTCCCTACATGACTCATCAGAAGCATTTTCCTTTTTCTCATTCAACTATTCTCAAACAGATTTTTCCACCAGCATTAATGCAATTACTTTTCCCAGTAAAGAAAATGACCAAGCAGTGGAATGCGCATGAAGAAAAATACCAAAGGGCCAGAAACTTCATCAGCTTTTGCTTTCCCATACAACTGTTCAACCAACGCAACTGAATATTCCATGGCAGTTCCAGGTCCACGGCTTGTTACAACTTTTCCATCCAGCTGTACTCTTGACTCAACAGCATTGGCACCGGACGCTAGTTGTTCCATAAATGAAGGATAGCTTGTTGCCTGTCAAAAATCAATTTCTGTCTCATTAGCAATAACGCAAATGAACTACTCATTAACAAAATAAAGACAGTATTAGCTATTTGGCATACTTACTTTCAGTCCCTTCAGTAAACCCCATTCCCCAAGAACCACAGCTGGTGAAGCACAGATTGCAGCATAAAGCCGCCCATCTGCAGCTTGCTTCTTAACCAGGCTTTCCAGAACTCCACAATTTTTAAGATTGACAGCACCAGGAATACCTCCCTATAACATAAAAAAAAAAAAAAACCGACAACAACAACGACGATGACTAAATAGTGCATATTTGACACAAATTCAAAAGTCTTAGCAAAACGGAACAAACAAAAAAGCATACTTACAGAACCAAATAGTGAAGAGTAACTCTAGCAGATAGAGTAGATTTAAAATTCACCCTCCACGGTGAATTATTAAATGTTATATAGCACAAGTTGAGTATGAACATCACTCTACTGGACTTCCAAAATGCATTTAAACTTTCAATTTAAATCTAGCATTATATCTAATGATAGAAATACAATCATTGAAGAAAACAACAGAATAAGATAATATTTCAGAAACAGCTTACAATCAAAAATGAAATATTCAACCAAGAATCAACCTAACAAATATGAATTTACCTCTGCAAAATATATATATATATATATAAAAAAAATAAAATAACTCATAATTTTCATACCACAGACAGAATTAGCACAATTACACAAAAACAAGAACACGAGAAACATTCATGTGGTTTGGCACACATTGCCAGTATTTATGGGTTCACTAATGAACAATGGCCCTGGAGCCTCTTCCTCGCAAGTTCAGAAGACAAGAGAAACAGTGAGGCTTTCTTGGATGATCTTAAATTTTACCTGCTCAGACACAAGACCATGTATAGATTATATCCATAAATAGTTACTGTGGTATTGTTAGTTTCAACCAAAACTTTTGGTTGCTAAAGTATAAAGCTCTCACATGCTATAGTATAAAAAAAAAAAAAAAAAAAAAAAAGAGTGAGCTCTAATGTAAAGCTTTCACACGCTACCATGTTTTTCACCAATTGGCTCTAACCAATGTCCCAAACACCTAGGACCGAACAAATCAATTCTCATCTTCAATACCACCGACCAGATCAAAACAGCCTAAAATGCTGAGTAACTTTCATTAAATAATCAAGCTTTAAGCAAAAAATCTTCATTATTATATGTATCTTTTTTCTGTTCATTTCTTAAGAGAAGAAAGTTAATATCTAATCTCAAAGTAAATAAGAGCTTTCATTTCTCCTTCTTTTCCTAAGTTTCTTGCTCTTCATCCAAACAGTCTATAAGAAGAAAACGAATCAAGAGAAAGAGACATAAACACATACAGGTAAGGAAATGAGATCGAAGACGCTTTGCCTGCAATCAGAAATCAGAGCATCTGCAACAATCTTGACGCCATGGCAAGCATCGACTCGGAGCTGCTTCTCGACGGAAGCAACGGTGACATCAGCTCCAGCTCGTCGCAGGACGTCGATGGTGATCACAGCCTCGATCGGCTCGGTGCCATTCGCGATCGGAACCAAAACCTTAAAAAAAAAACAACAACAACAAAAAAAACAAAACAAAACAAAACAAAACAAAATCCTCTCCAATCTGATCTCCATTTCCACCAAAACGAAAAAGAGAGGATTGAGTAGAGTGATGAGTACCTTTCGAGAAGGAGGCGCCATGGCGGAGGCGGAGGCGGAGAAGGAGAAACGGTTGGGAGATCTGAGCTTGAATGGAGGAGAGAAGCGAGTAAAGGAAGTCAGCGAGGAGTGAGGGTTTGATGCTTTTGGGGCAAAGTGAGACAGTTGTTGAAGGAGTAGTGCCATTTGGGGGCCCTTTTTTTAATTTAAATCTTTGGCGTTTTTCTAGAGAAAGAGAGACAGATTGAACATGATTGATGGATTGAACACGAGGGAGGCCAGTGTTGGGTGCGGATATGGCGAGTGTGGATTCCATGAGCCTCGCCTTCTTGGGCTCGCTAGGTTGGCCAGCTCTGCTGTGCGTGCGCCACGTTGCCAGCGTTGATCTGGACATGTTTCATGTTTGTACAAGGGTAAAGGGGAACCGTGTCTTTGTTGAGACTAAGCTTTGTCTAGTATTGTTTTAAAAATTTTTAAAAATATTTTTACATATTTTTTAAAGTAAAAATTTTAATAACACTTTAAGTATAATTTTTTTAAATTTTTTTTTTTTTAAAACAAAATTATTTTTATCTATTATAAAAACATTAGCAAACAGGCTCTTTATCTTTTTTTTTTTTTTTTTGGAAATAGAAAGGAACCATTACAAATAATGTGATAAATTCTGTAAAATAGAGCATGATCTAACTAAGACCATTAATATAACCATAAAAAACACATTGATAAGAGGAGTGACAGAAGCCCACAAAATAAATATGAATACTTTAACATATTCAAAGACGAGCACAAATTATGCTCATTTAAAGATCCCTTACAAATTGACAAAAAACCTTATCAAAAAAAAGGCAAGATCATCTCTAAAAAAAACCTAAAAGACAAACCTTGCAGACAACACTACCAAAGCTATAATAATAATAATAATAATAATAATAATAAACCAACTATTGTGGATTTTCTAACGCAAGTGCACGTATCGTTAACAAGTAATAAAGTGAAAGTAGAGATCGTTCCCTCGATGACTAATTGTCACTAAGTACCAAATTACTCTAACTCTAATTCTATTCGAACAACTAAGATATATGAAGTAATGGAGTGATAAAATGGCAAAAGTAAGACAAATTAGATTAATGACGATTGATAAATTGTACTTTAACAAGAGAGAATTCAATAGATTAAGACTTCTAAGGTTTCCGACTCACCAGATTAATCCTATCCAATTTATTTAATTTACTCAATTAATATTTACTCCTATGCTGATAACGAATTTCTCTAAGACAGTCATCAATCTTTCTCAAGCATTAATAATTTATCCTAGTTAACAAATTTCTTACATCTCTGTGGAAACTCTAAATTTACCAAGATTCATTAAGCACAAGAAATTCACAGTGTTACACAAGTCTCATAGATATCTCTATCCTATGAGGATCTCATGGCATTCAATCATGGTTTAATTTAATTATTGCTTCTCAGCCTCAAATTGAACCACAAATCATGCAAAAGGTGCGCAGACTTTTAAGATTAGATCAAATACTCAGCATAGATAATGAATAAACATCGAATGAAATTAAAT
>CAMOHE010024944.1:0-24627 GCA_946598075.1 Artocarpus hirsutus
AAGATTTGCATAGAGATTTTTAAAGAAATCCAAAAATGAGAAAAATGGTAGAAAATGAAAAAACTTGATTTAAATCTATTTTTCATCAAACTAAACCTAGATTCTAAATGTTTTGAGTTCTACTAACTTAAGTTTAAAGTTTTCTAAGCTCATAAAACTTGATTCATAACGTTTCAAAGAAATTTAGAAAATTTTGAGCAAAATTTAAAAATTTAAAAATAAAAGAATTTACCTTGAATCGGAGCTTTAAAACGAGTTTGTGGATGCTTAATCACGTTCCTTGACCTCCAATCCTGCTAAGAATCAAAGCTTGAATTCAAAAATTTTTAAATTAAAGAGAGAGGGAGAGACGGAAAGAAACACAGAGTGAGAGGAAGAGAGAGTATGCTGAGAGAGTGTGAGAGAAAGGGAGGGAGAGAGATTTAAGTAGAGAAAGATGTGGTTTTATAGAGTGAAAATCATATTTCAATACATGGTTTTTCAAAAGGGACATATTAGATATTTGACAATTTATTTTGTTTAAAAAATTTGAAATAATAAACAAAAATAATAAAGAGTAATTAAAAATAATGAAAAGTAATACTAATTGAAGAATATTACAAAATTGTTAAATTAAATTCAAACTTACATTATGTTTACTATTTTTGCATTAATTACATTGAATTAAAAATTAAAATATATATATTTATATTATTTTAAATTAAAAAGTTAATTACTATTTTTACATTAATTACATTAAATTAAAAATTAAAATATATATATTTATATTATTTTTAATTAAAAAATTAATTGAAACTCACTAATATCAAACATATTATTAAAATGTGCGGCATTGTACAGTCGCTTCTCCTACAGCTGGCACTGCCCCTCCGCCAAGGTAAAACAAATTGCAAACAAGATAAAGGAGCATTATTTCCCATACGAAATGTCCAATTTACCCTTACAAACCTCTGTCTCAGAAACTTCGCAAACTCGCCCTCAGAAAACCAATCCTTTGATCTTTAACGACGTGTCGTGAAGAAAAAGCGAGTTTCCACATATACATACTCGCGCCGAGACTGGTTCAGTTCGTTTTATGCCAAAAGAGGGACATGCCCCAGACGCTTGCGAGCAAAAGGGGGACACTCTCTTTAACCCCATCGCCAGTGACAACTGGACAGCTCTGAAAACCAGCTGTATCGTGCCCCGTGGCGTTCTCCTATTGGAGTAAATCTCACACATCCTTTTCTGGGCAGACGTGCCGTACCCTGTGCCCCTCAGCACAGTACCCGGCCTTTGTCCAGCTAAGCGGGAAGGCTCACTGGATTACTAACGGCTACATTCTTTTAAAAAAATTTTCTAATTCTTTTAGCATTATTTCCATCCTTTTGTCCTACCTGGCGATGAGCTGGCACGTAAGTCCATATGACGTGGCAAATGACATGGAAAAATGTGAAGGAAGAGAGAGACACATTGGGAGGGGCTTGTGACAGACGCCAAAGAATTCGGCTATAAAAGGGCGAGTGTTTTGTAATTTGACCCTACCGAGCATTTTGGAGTAGTTGAACCTTCACTCTCTCCTCTGCATTTCTCTTATCTCTCTCTCTCTGTGTTTTCTTTTGTTTTCTCGTTCTCATTCTAATGGCGGTTTCTCTGCCTAAAATGTCTGGTTCAGTGGGTTTGTTGTTGTTTGTGGGTCTTGTTTTGCTTGTGGGTTGTGTTAGCTCAGCCAAGTTCGAGGAGCTATTCCAGCCTAGCTGGGCTATGGACCATTTCGTCTATGAGGGAGAGCTTCTCAAGCTCAAACTTGACAACTATTCTGGTATTCCACCAAAAACGGAATTTCTTTTTCAGTCTTTTCTCTGTTTTATTTACATGTTCTGTGTTTTTTATTTTTTTTAAATTATTGTCATTGAGACTGATAATATTGCTTGGTTGGGCATATTTCAGGTGCTGGGTTTTCATCAAAGAGCAAATATATGTTTGGGAAAGTGACCATCCAGATTAAGCTTATTGAGGGCGATTCTGCTGGAACTGTTACTGCTTTTTATGTAAGTATAAAGAGACCATAAACCAAGTTTATTTTATCTTAACAAATAAATAAGCCCTTCATTTATTTTTGAAGTATGTGTAGTATTATCTTGCTAATTTGTTCTTCTAAGCATACCACTTGCGTTGATCCTGTTAATACGTCCATAAAAAAGCAAGTAACAAAAAGGGATAATTTGAAAAAAAAGGTCAACAAAATTTTCAATAGAAGAAATGTCTTTTTTTTTTTTTTTAAGCATAAAAAAACACTTTTTTTAAGCATACAAATTACTTCAATTTTAAAAAAAAAATAAAAAAAAAGGATAGTTAGGTAAAAAGCTTAAACAAGATGAAAAAAACCGAAATTATTTTTATGCTAAAAAAAAATTATTTTTTGATGTAAAAAAATATAAAAAAGAAAAAGTTATTGACCAACAAAAGTTTTTCCAAAAGGTCATTTCATAAAGATAAAATGCTCTCCTTTCTCTTTTTCTTTTTTTGTCCTTTAATCAGCGTTACCATTTAACACCGAGCTTGATTCTTGAATAGATCCATTTGTAAAGATGAGGACAGCTCAGCCGATGGTACTCACTGATGTACTGGGGCCCTCCATTCAATAATTTCACAAACAAATTCTGAATTGCATTGAAGCATTTTTTCGCAATCAGTCACAGTCACAGACAATTTAATCTTGGATTTGCATGAGCCAATGACGAGGCTGGTCTTTTGCTATTATTACCATATAACCCTACCGCTACGTCTTTTCTTTTCTGCCTCTTCAATCGCTGGAATTCCCTTTAATTCTGCATTTATTGTTTTCTTGTTGCCACCTGTATCCACATCAATATTTTATACAGTAAAATTTGTTCGAAAGTTATGGAGGCTTGTTAAAATTATTATTATTATAATATATAAAAGTTTTATATTATAGTAATTAATTTTTGTTATTATAGTATATAAAAATTTTATGTTGTTTATGGTCGAAAAAAAAAAAAAAAAGGGACAAAAACAACGGTCAAACAGGGGTAAGAGAATCAATAAAATACAAAAAAAATGATGAATATTTTTTGTTTGATCATTTGATTCAGATGTCATCGGACGGCCCAAATCACAACGAGTTTGATTTTGAGTTTTTGGGGAACACCACTGGAGAACCATATTCAGTTCAGACCAATCTATACGTGAATGGAATAGGTAATAGAGAACAGAGATTGAACCTGTGGTTCGACCCCACCACGGAATTCCACGCCTACTCCATTTTCTGGAACCAACGCCATGTTGTGTAAGCCTGCAAAATTTGCTCTTGTATTTTGTTTTTCTATCTCAGTTTGGTTTTTTTTTTTTGCTGCATAGAATACTGTAATTTCAGAAAGGCTGCAAGTTGGCACAAAACAACAAACTTGTCCAAGCAAAATTGCAAGGAATCTTGGATAATGTTGTCCCTAGGGGTCCCCACCTTCTCACATAATCCGTACAATCCCCCATTTGTTTTGCACTTTTCATCGTTGAAATGAAAATATATTCGTTAAATTAACATCACAATTAAGATTTTATAGATACTAATTATGAAGGTTAAATAAAAAAATTAAAATGCTTACACAAGATCATCATTGTTTTATTGTCCCGCTTTATGAACTAACAACTTTATTTTTGTTGGTTCAGCTTTATGGTGGACGAGACTCCAATAAGAGTGCACACCAACTTGGAGGACAAGGGCATTCCGTTCCCAAAAGACCAACCCATGGGCGTCTACAGCTCCATATGGAACGCCGATGACTGGGCCACGCAGGGCGGTCGGGTCAAGACCGACTGGTCCCATGCGCCGTTCGTGGCCTCATACAAGGGCTTCGACATCAACGCTTGTGAATTCCCCACCACAGTGGCTGCAGACGCCGGCGCCAAGAAATGCAGCAGCTCCACCGAGAAGCGGTTCTGGTGGGACGAGCCTACATTTTCGGAGCTCAATCTCCACCAGAGCCACCAGCTCATGTGGGTCCGAGCCAACCACATGGTCTACGACTACTGCTCCGACACCACTCGATTCCCCACCATCCCTCAGGAATGTGTGCACCACCGCCACTGAAACACTACTAGCGCTACTACTCAAGTGCCTTGTAAAAAAAGGAAAAAAAAAATTGGTGGATCAAAATGAGTTTGTTATGTACAAAAACATGTGCTCCATGTTTTTTTGTTTCATATTTTTGGTTTATTAAGCTTGTTTATTTGTTTGTTTTATGTTGGTCTCTACTCTATTGTAGTTAAACTTTCAGGTTGTATGATATAAGAAATTTATCTCTTTTTTTTTCCCTATCTATATAATTTGCTGTCAAATTCCTTGAAACATGTGGGGCTGGTCCCTCTTACCTAAACATTTGTGAAAATGGTTCCCCATATTTATGGGTGCCATATGGTACAAATTTTTTCTGTCATGGGATCGATGATGGGGGACCATCTGTGGAAATTTTGATTAAATTGGTTGGTGGGAAGCGGATATAAAAGCAATGGAACAGAGGGAAAAAGCAGGGCAGAATTGTGGACCTTGATTTTTAGATGAGTGTGATAATTTAGATGGATGTGCATAAAAGGAAAAAAGAAAAAAAGGGTTCATTTTTTGTGTCTAAAAATGCCATAATATTGTTAAATTGAATTGAAAAAAAGAGAGAAAATGTCGGTGCTAGTATTATCAAATGAGATCGCTCAATTGTGAACTGAATTAAAGGTAAAACATGAATTAACAAAAAATATCATTTTACTCTGCATGTTCAAAAATTATTTTTGGTGCTTTTTATCAATATCGGACCATAAAAGGAGAAAAGGGCATATGTTATCCAATGACAATAATTATAAACGCGTGACCACCCCTTCTCAAAATCCGAAGCTAAAAAACTTTAACAAAGAAAAAAAAAAGTCTCAAGCTAAAAATCTTTCCCTAGTAAGATGCATTCTAAAGTAGTTTATGATACAATAGGAAATAAGAATATCATATCATAATCCCACTAAGAGATGTGACAGAACTTGGACTAAAGATATGATAGTTTATTTACAAACATAGTGTTAACCAACAATTAGAACCTAAAATTATGACAATTTAAATTATATAAGAAAAAACATTGTAATAAAAATAATTCGTAATTCAAACTGTTCTAGACAATTAAGAACATAGCTATCTAATTGACTTTTCATATGTTAACACATTTTTCTTTGGCATTTTGAAAGACATTTTGCTCGTTCATTGTGTGCTGAGCCAAACACGATTTGTATTCATAGTTGAAAGAAAGCAAAATCCCTTTGGATTTTGTGACAACTGTAATTCCCATGAGAGGAAAAGAGGCCACGATATGATAGGTTGTGTAGTCTTACATAGCCTGAAAATGAGTAATATCACACTAAATTGGCGCGTGGGCCGGTCCCAGTTGAAAGTATGACCTTGAAGTGAAGAGAGCTATGATGTAATGGGTTATGTAGTCTCACATTTATTGCCCTTTTAGAGACTAAAAACAACACATAGGAAAAAGAATTTTTTTGTGCAGGTTTTTGCTGCCCATTAGTTTCTGTATTTTGCCGTGATCCAACGTTAATTGACAAATTGCATTTTCCTTTCTTAATGGTAGAAGGTGAAACTCGGGGAAAATTCATTGCAACACTTTGGTTTCTTCGAGATAATCCACCGACTAAAGCTAATTCCAATACAAACATGTGAAAAACAGGACGTAAATTAACTTAGACCTGGCATTTAATTATTTTACCAAACACTATTAAGTGAAAGCTTCAGATGGACCCTCGTATTGGGTAAATTTCTTTTTGGTAATTTGATTTTCACTTCAGTCAAGTGTACAGGTGGATGACTTGCTGCTTTTTTATCCCATGCTTTCGGTATCAATAATTCAAGGCACAGATTTCATAAAGAAAAGGACATGAAATAAATGGGTGGTTCGCAAGGAGGTCATGATTGTCTTCACAAAGTCATGAATCTGCTAGGGCCATCTTAAATGATGATATGCTGAAATAAACGTGTGAAAGGGCTCTTTTTCTTTTGAGGATCAAATTAAATAATTGATTTACCACCGGTGGTGGTGTGTGACAACAAAAAGGCGTTGAGTTTTTGTCGACCTTTAGATTAGATGTTTGTGTCTCACATAGCATATAAAAGTCTACCTTCTAGCATAAATTATACGTTAGACTCCATTAAACCCTAATTTATCGTCATTCTATCTATAAAACTAGTAGCTTTTAAAACTGGTGTATGCCTTCTAGCATATTTATATGTTGATGGACTCCATTGAACCCTCACTTATTGCCATTTCATCTATAATACTAGTAGATTTCGAAAGTGGTGTTGATCCTGAAATGTAAATAAATCATCAATCTTTTTTTTCTTAGCAAATAAATAAATAAATAAATGCTCATTATCTAGGCCCTCCTTAAAGTAAAAAGACGACATAAAAAAGGTCGACTGAATAAGTAACTTTATTGAACATGTCGTGTATTAAACAAATGGTATATTTCACTCCAACAAAAAGGTGACTTCTGCTGCTCTAGCCATCCATTGGTAAATATCTCACAGTGGAGATCAGGACAAGATTTGAAAAGATAACAAATTGGGATTGGAACAGAAAATCCAATATCCAATGTGATGATTAATAATGAGCTGAAGGAGAAAACACATCAAGGCGGACAAGGTCACATTTTTCATGCGTGGAGAGTTTTTTGGACCTTTAAGACCAATAAACAAGTGAAGTGTCTACTTCCAAAGAAGACACAATGATAAGTCTGACGTAGAATAAAGGCAATTTGGTGTGAGAGAGCCTTAGGTGGGTATAAAAGTTGATTATAAAACCAACCCAAAAGGACTTTTAGGAAATTCAATGAACATTGATATTAATATTGCGAGATTAGTTTAGCATGTGCTTATTAAGTTCCTTGTTGAAGTCCCATTACACACTGTTGGCCTTTTCTGGACCTGCAGCCACAACTTTTTAGAAAAAAATTCCATGCATGGAGTTATGGAAGACAAAAATGAAGAACATGCACACAAAAAAGGTCTCAATTTTTGAATTCTGCGACAGATATTTGGGTTTGGATTATGCCACTGCCACACAAATTACAAGTCATGTCATCAATATCCAAACAGCAAAGAAGTGACATAGATTTGAAAATGACTAATAGAATGTTTGGAAGGGTGATGATAACCGTTGATTAGAACCACTTTTACTGTAGCATATGATAGCTTTATACTGTAGCTTTTTTTTTTTTTTTGGTTGTAGCATGTGAGAGCTTTACACTGTTCATAACTGAGTTTGTAGTGGGAACCACGGTTCTCACGACTCAACCTAAAAATTGTGACATGCTACCTTAGTTTCTTTTTATGAAACCAAAATTAAAATATAACAATTTTTTTCTATAATATTTTAGAAATTATGTAATAAACTGTCATGATGCTTTAAGATTCAAAATTGCCTAAGAAACTATCATAATGGCTCTAATTTTTGTTATTTATAAAATATTGAATTAATCTTTTGCTATATTTCAACACGACTTGTACCATGTCGTATGTAAACTTTGTAAGCCAATCCCTTTTCAAAATGTACATAGCATCAACAGCAGTTAATGCATCCCACAAAAAAAAAAAAAAAGAAAAAAAAAGCAGTAAATGCATGATTTGTTGATGTTTAACGAGTAATTAATTTGTCAAATAGTTTGGTCATAATACATAGCATCAACAGCAGTTAATGCATGATTTGATTATGTTTAACAAGTAATTAATTTGTTATATAGTTTAATCATAATTTTTTTTTCCTCTGTTGCTTTTTAAAGGGAAGGAACCTTGTAATATGCATGTATATGTGTTGACACGACCATCACTGATTAAGTCGATTCCCCTTGTTTTAGCTTTTAATGCTCTCTTAGGGATGTAATGAAATAATACCACTAATCAATTGCAATGCATATATCCCTTCAAATAAAAAATTCAATGTATATACAGTTCTCATTTAATTGAGAATAAACAGAAGTTTTTTTTTTGGACATTTGTCTACTTTAGATGGTTGTAGTAATATAAATATAAATATAGCCCAAATATAAATATAAATATAAATATAAATATATGTATTTATGTGAATATAGTGAACAATTGTAATATCAACACAAGAAAGAGAAGAAGACCGAGTAATTAAAATTAAATGATATTGACGAGGTCATAATCACTGAAGAAAATCTTTTGTGTAGCTGATCAAAATGTAACTTTGCTGGACCTCCAAATTTAGGCAGGTTCTTCGCAATATGCGTAACATAATTAAAAAAATATTAATACTTTCCCATGTGCACGTATTTTACACAGAAATAATGTCAAGGATGGCAATAAGATAAAACACCTGTGTTAAACCTGGGCATATAATTAAAACTTGAAAACACTCAAATTGTTCTTAAAACCAATAAAATTTGCATTTATCATAGGAACTTCGAACCAAAGTTTTGCATCAGCTGTGAGATTTCTCTCCATGACTTCTCCAGTTTGCGTGTTTAATCGTCGTTCGTAAGGATGATTATGTACTAATTCATCTTTGATTTTTTTTTTTATTATCAAAAGGTAGGACTGATTCCAGAGCTTTACAACCCTATACCACAACCTGCTCAATATCATGTACAGTGAATGTTGTTGAACTCTATTCTATCAAAATTGATAGCAATTGGATTTTTTAAGCTTCCATTTAAAAGGTTAATATGTTAAGTGGAGTTGGTGTTTATTTTATTTCTAAATAATATGGGACTTATTTTTCTTTTAACCTTTGCAAGAATAAGTAAATTTCAAGGTTTACCTTGTCATCTCCATCTTCAAAACAATTAAGAATGTGAAATGTGCAATTTGGTTGGACTTTAAACCATTTGGTTGAATCTGCATCTCCATAACCAGGCATAACCCCAATCCTTGTACATCTGTTTTTGTTGTACTTGATTAATCTACATGTAACCAAAACCATTTTCAGAGTATGTAATTTTAAGCTAGCTATTTGATGGAGGCTAAGATTGTGTATAAGAATGTGGAGTTTGAGTGTAAATTAATTAAATTCAGTACTCATGGGCCTCCCTGAAAAAATCTCATTATGTATTTAGTAACGGGAAAATCCATTAACACATTGTACCTGCACACAAATAATCCATATTCAAGTTGTTAATATTAAAATCTATGTGAATGGAAGCTAATTAATTATTTATATAGAAAATTACTCAAATCACTTGTCTAATTTTTGATATCTAGAATGATATCCAAGTAATCACATAATGTCGCATTATTTGAAATTTTTTAAATGATCTTTAATTGATCATTTCATGCTTATTCATTAAATGATGTGGCAAAAAATGATAGTTTAAATTCCATTTAGGACAAGATTATCTAAATCTATATAGAACACAATATTTGGTAAACTCCTAATAATTACGTCATTGGAATTCCAAAATCATGACTAAATGTACACCGATTGAGTTTTAGATCCGCTCCATGAACTAATTTCTTTCCATTAGCTGAAAGAGGGAAGCACGCTTGTCGACATATTAGAATTTTCAAAAAAAAAAAAATATTAGTATTAAACAAATTATAATTTGGAAAAGTATATGACCTTTGTAAGAGTTTTGGATAGTTATGTACCCGAAACTAATCCTAACTCAACATAAGGACGTTTAATCGCATTTACTCCAATTATAACTAGCTCCCAAGTCCTTGGAGCTATCTGTAGCATATACTTAAAAAAGATAACAAGAGAAATTTAGAGATAAAAAAAATAAAAGAGATCAAGAAAAAAAGTCAGTTGTGGTTACTCAATCAAGTTTGAATAAAGGAAAAAAGTGTTTTTATCATTAGTTCGAACAACCGGTTCGAATTAGTAATTTAAATTTTGTGAGAGCATTATAACAAAGTCAAAACAAAACAAACAAAATATTAAACCAATCATACTAGAAATATACATACATACATATATTCAAAACTATTTCGGACCAGAATTTTTCTATACATATATACATACATTCAAAACCATTTCGGACCAGAATTTTTTGGGTTCGATCCGATAAACCGAACATTCTATAAATATGCACGCACTCGAACGCCACAACGTATTATGTTTTTGTTGGGGCTAATAAGTCCATTTGGATGGCTTGTAAAGAGTCTGTTCCAAACTCTTGAGAGCAAGTGGAGACAATTGCACAGAATAAGCAGGGGGCTCTGACAGCCGTGTGGATGCATGGACGGCTTGGATTGATTTGTTGGCTGAATCCGACGGCCCTTATTGCACCACGTGGCTTTCTCTTGAATTTATTTTCTTTTTTTGATTTTTTTTGCAATTGAGAACCTTTTTTTGCTAGTTTTTGTACCGTTTTGTTATGTTTTTTCTTTAGATTTTAAATCTAAAATTTACAAATACATTAAAATCAATTATTTTATAAACAAAATATTTGCAACAATTTTAAATTTATTTATTTTATAATAAAACACACAAAATACATTAAAAATAAATAAATTTCTAAAATTAATAAACCTTAATATTATTTAAGATGCAAAAGTATTTTCTCTATTACTAAAAATATTATAAAATATATTTATAAACTAAAACTTATTTACAAATATTTTAAGACTAAAAATAAAATTACCACACATTATTTTTACGCTTTTAATTATTTACAAACTAAACACATATTTAACATACCAAAACAACTCTAAAAATTACCAAAAATATTTAAAACATAAAAACACAATAAAAATATATTTTTAAACATATTTACATACTAAGACACAAAAATACTTATTAACACAAAAATGCTATTAACTAGAAAATTTAATGAGAAATAAAAGTATAAATAAAAGATTTTATCCTTAAAAAATATACATTTTTATAGTCTCATCACACCCCTCAACTAGCTTATTGCTAGTCCTAAGCAATTAAGACAGTAAAGTTTTGAAATAATTTGTAGAATATTTGCACAATACAAACCATTTAACTATAATTTGACTAATCTAACTAGATAGACTAACAAAACAAAAATTTTATCTGCAAACTTTATACCCTATTTAACAAATTGTATGCAAACCAGACTTAGTGTAAAAAGGGAATAAATAATTATGAAGTTTCATCAAAAACTAAGAATAAAATTGTTATGTAATTTTGATTCAAATCACTCCTGCAGACAGCAACACTTCAAGTTTATTTATTAGAACAATTAAGAATATAAACTTAAAACAAAAATATATAAACAAAAATTAAATAAACTTTACAACCATGGATAGTGTAATGTTTGGTTTCTTTAAACTTTCTCCATAACCCATTTAACAAGATTTGAATAAGTAATTCCCATATCAGTTGACCTTAGATACTAGGTATTGAAGCACCCTTTAGAACTTACTTACTCAAGTTAAAGAGGTTTCGAAACTAAACTTATCCAGCTTTATTTATTAATTTACATAATTACACGCTATTTATTTACAATTTATTATTATTATTATTATTTATTAATTAGTTAATTTTGGAAATGTTACTATCCTTAATTGTTCATCTTCAAAAAATAACGGAACTCAAACATTCATAGTTGTTCTTCTTCTAATTGAACTATTTCATGTATTTAATTTACTTTTTAAAATTCAAAACTCCAAAAATATAAGTTTTCATAGTACTATACATTGTTTTTTTATTTATTTGAGGTTTTAAGTTTGCAATATGAGTATATTTTAAAATAAAAAATTGGTATGTAATTGAAATATTTTTTAAAATTCTACCTTAAGATTTTAGGGGGCCGCGTAGTAAAAAAGTAGCAAAAATATTTTTGAGGGACAAAATTGGAAGGAACCATTAGGCTAGGGGGTGGCCGGCCTAACGAAGCTCTGCCCTGCTCATGTAGATCTGCCATGGACCTCTAAAGGGTGTTGCGAATTATGAACATTGAACTCTGGAAAAATGATGAGCTTCTCATCGAAGGCAATGACGAAGGATTAATATTCAGAAACAAGTTTGATAATATGTGATTTCCGAAGAGGATGATGGCTGTTTGTTCTTCTATAAAATTCAAAAGTTCAAAGTACAACAACAACACATTTATTAGGATTAAATGGAACAAAGACAACGACGCAACGTCACGTCACAGTAATCCACGGACCAATTCGTTTTCTAGAGGTAAAAATGTTTCAGAGATGGTAATACTTGCTAAAAATTTGAAGCAAGTGATACTCAGGCCGTTACCAAGATTTGAATCCTGCTGCAATCCTTGCGTTCTTTCCCTCAAAAACTCCACAAACATGAAATGCAAAAATACCTAAAAATTCAAAGAGAAGAAAAAATAGGGACGCTGGGCAAGATAGAACCGGCGTCGACGACATAAACATTTCCTGAAATGTATTCCGAGGAATCATGTATCAAATACCGAACTAGCGATGTCAAAGCCGGATCTGAGGTGCCAAATGTCTTTAAAGGCACAATTTTCTCACCCACATTGGATAGCCAATCTTTCTTGATGAGACCTTCTGTAATCTCAGACTTGAAAAGCCCTGGTGATATTGAATTTACTCTGATATTGTAAGGCCCCAATTCAAGGGCCATAACCTGTTATCTCGTGTTCCAAAGAAGAATTTATCACTAATGAAATCAAGAATAATCCAAGAAGTACACAAAATATTTAGACTAAAGGATATTAGACTTCTTTTAAGCTTCCATATTGTAAAAATTAAAGTGGCTGATTATATGATACACTGCTGTTCTCAGGCTTTTAGGCAGACTAATTGATAACACTAGGTGGACAAGTTTCTGGTGCCAACTTAGCTAAGATGTGTTTAGCTTCTCTCATACCAGTTACTTTCTTTCTATTTACATTAAAAAAAAAAAGATACAAGATAAACATTGGGAAAACAAAGATGAAGATTTACAATAAAGAGTTATAGGAAGGTTAATTTTAGATATCTTGCGATCTTTCAGTGAGTGATCTCAAGAGTAGTTTCTAATACACCTCCATGATTAAAATTTATGTCTGTTAATTTCTGATTGCCCTTATAGAAAGAAAAAATAAGGTATTAAAGGGGGAAAGGCAAAATAAGGATCTAAATGATAGCTATAGTTAGTTAACAAATTTTAGCCAAGAAGTGGTTGCAATAAATAAAGCGTTAACTATTCCTCACCTGTCCCAGCTGAACTCCAATCTACATGTCTAAACAATTGGCACCATGATTTAAAAAAATAATAATAATGATACAAAAATTGATTCTTTTATTCTTACTTTCCTAGCATGAAATTTCTCAAGGTTTCTTTTTTTATTTTTTTATTTTTTATTTGATCATCCACCCATTCCTCAATAGAATTTTCTTATCATTCAGTTGAAGGTCCCCATGGCACCAAATAAATTATCAGAGAAAGGATGATTCCATATTCCAAAATTATTATTTGTTGCCAAGAGTTGACAAGCATGTCTACAACAGTGTTTTCATCTTAAATGATCAATTGCAAGGATACTTGTCATTACCTGTGACAACGTGTTCACGCCTGCCTTAGAAGCAGAATATGCGAGACCTCCAGGCAACTGGCCACGACTAAGCCCGGCAATAGAAGAAATATTGATGACTGATCCTCCCCGACCTGCATCGCGCATCAGTCTGCAGAAGTACTTCGACACCAACCAGGTTCCTTTCAAGTTGGTTTTGAAAACAGTGTCCCATTCCTCCTCAGACAAGTCCAGTGAAGATTTCACATTACCTAAGGCGCGCAAACATAACTATAAACTTCTACCTTCGTATGTTGAGGAACTTGTAACAAAAAAAAATGTGTTCATTGTTTATGCATCCAGGGACTGAAATTTGAATTTGGGCGAAAAGCGAAGCAATATGTATTTAAGAAAGAGCTTAAATCTATATGTAGGTCTCAGAGCTTAAAAATGTCCATACTTGTTTGAGGACTAGATTTTGTTCCAATTGTTACGGTTTCACTTGAATATGTGCTTTCTGTGATAAAATTTGTGTCTTCAGGACAAGTTTGTTTCTATCAAATTTATAGCAGATTAACAACTTGAAGTTTCTCCAGATGACGAGTCTGTGGAACTCAACTTTTCCAAAATTTTCCCATATCTCAATTTAAAAATAATGAAAAAGAAAGAATCAACAGATTGAAAAAACTGATCCTAATTTAGCAGCTTCTCCAAAAACTATCCTACAAATTTGTTCTACAAAAAATAATAATAATAATAATAATAATAATAAACACTAGTTCTACAAGAATAGAAAAGGGATTCGTTTCAAATAAAAAAAAAAAAAAAGAATAAAAAGGGATTCCCTCTAGCAAAACCAACCTGCAGCCTATTATATTTGTTAACATAGAACTAATGTGACACAAAAATTTGAGAAATCAGAAATGAATTTTAACCCAACAGAAAGAATAGAAAAATATTAATAATAACCTCTAAATCCCGCATTGTTGATCAAAGCATCGATCCTCCCAAAGGCCTCCCAAGCCTTCTGTACGGACTTCTCAATGGCGGGCCCGTCAGCGCAGACATCGAGCTCCACCGCCACCGCTCTGACACCAGAAGACGACGACGAATGAGTGGGCGAAACGACAAGGTTGATTTGATCACAGAGGGACTTGAGGCGGTCAACGCGGCGGGCGGCGGCGATGATATGGCAGCCGGTCCTCGCGAGGTCGACGCAGAACTCGCGGCCGAGACCCGATGAGGCTCCGGTCACCATCACCACCTTGCCGCTCAGGTCGTGCCATGGTTCCAAGTGGGAAGCCATTTTTCTTTTTTCTCTTTCGGGTGGTGCTTTGCTTTTAAGTTGATACAAGAATTTTAACAAACGGGTATAAAATAGTGATGGAATTCAACAACCACCAAGTCAACGACGAATCATATGTGTAAGATTGAAAGTAATAAACAAATGGGAAGAAAGCTGATTGTTGTCATGTGATGCGGTCTTCGCGGGTCTTGTTCGAGAGTTGTTGAATTATTTAGCGTCAGTTTAGTAAAAAAATTTAAATTAATTATTTGAATTATATAATTTAAATTAAGATTTAAATTAATTATTTAAATTATTATCTGAATTAATATTTAATTACGTATTTAAGTTTTAATATAAATATAGAATAAAATTTAAAATTTATGTTTAAAGAGATAGTTAAAAAAGTTTTTTGATCTATTAATAAATCTAATAAAATCTTAATGTTAATGATCTTAAAAAATATAAAATATAGATCTTAATTTATTTCTCTCTTCATTAAGAATACATTGAAAAAAGACTCATCTTCATTAAAAATCAAATAAAGAAGATATAATTTTTTTCCTCAAATATAGGAGAGAGAATTTTAGATTTTATTGTTGTAAATATCCGAGTATCAAGAGTTTAAGGAAGGGTCAGAATTCTGAAAACTTGAATTCTTGATACTCATTTAATTTAGATTTTGAAAAAAATAAACACGTGTACAAAAAATTATTGATACTCAAATCTAAATTTAAGTCCATTAAGTCTAAAAAAATCTTCAACCATACGGACCCTTAATTTTGGGGCATTTTAAAAAGTGACTTTTTCAAAAAATTTTATTTGACCTCTTTTTTTTGTTTTTGGGTATAAAAAAACTAGCTTTTTGGGCATCAAAACAGTTTTAGTTTTTTTTGTTTTCACCCCAATTAGGTTCCTCTCTTCGATACAATCATTTTTCTCTTTTCTCTGAAAAAACTAAAACAATTTCGGTGCTAAAAAAAGCCTTTTTTTTACAAAAAAAAAAATCATTTATTTAATTTCAAATTTTCTTTAACCCATTTTTTAAAATTTTCCCTAAATTTTGCAACTTGCATCGTGCAGCGAACCACATGTGAGACCCATAGCACGCTATTGAATATAATAAACAAATGAGAACACATATTGGGAAAGCTGATTGTTGTCATATGTGATGTGGTCCTGGTCTTGTTGGAGAGTTGAATTATGATATTGCAACTTGCATCATGCAGTGAACCACGTGTGAGACACATGGCAGGTTGTTTTTTAATGGAAAAATAGCAGTGGCATGGCCATTTGCTGTATATTTTGTGCGAGACAGATTAAGAATTTTTTGGGTGAGTCACGAGCCTTATTATTGGGAAGGTCTACGCAAGCGCGTCTCTAGCACACTACCCATACTACTTCTTTCTAAGCCGTTGTAATCAAATTTATTAGTGTTAAATGATAGGATCTAATTAAAATTAAGATGTACCGTATTATACAAAATAACCTCTTATTTTCTATCTGTTTAAAGGTAATGTTTTTTTATTCCAGCAAGCCAAAAGAACCAAACTTCTTCTCTGATTCCTGGACCATAAACAAATGATCAATCGTACACAATTTGATCAAAAACTAGAGCAAACCCCCAATCGCTTGACTTTTTATTCAAGCACCAAAGAAGAAAAATTTGAAATAGAATAAAGAAATGAAATTCAAAAAATCCCCATAGCGAGATGGCGAGGCCCTGACTGCCCCATTTGGCACCATGGAAAATACGGTTCTTGCACTGTTAAGTCCGGCTACCATGTTGCCCTTCGACAGCGTCTTTCCAGCATTGAATCCTCCTCCTCACTAAATCCTCGGTGGCGGAAGTTGCTTTGGAACTTAAAAATTCCTAGTACAATCAAGATTTTTATTTGGAAGGCTTTCACCAATATCCTTCCGACAAATTTCACTCTTCTCCATTGCGGCATCAATGTCTCCCCAATATGCCCGCGCCGTCAAGATGATCCAGAAACTACCCTTCATGCCCTCCATTGCAGTGAAACACACGGCTTGTGGCTCAGCTCCCTTCGGCCGCTTTGTCTCCCATTTCGAAGGAAGTTCTTTGCGGGACTTCATCTTGTTTGTAAAAGAAAAAACAAACAGAAGGCTTTTTGAAGACTTTGCTACTTTCCTCTGGTTCCTTTGGTTTGAGAGAAATTCCTTTATTCATAAGAGTAAGAGGAGGACTTCTACTCCTGTCTTTGATTCTGCTTTGATGTACATTGCAGAGTTCCGGGATGCCCAAAGGAGGCTCAGTCCTGCCCAGCCTGCAATTCTACTTCCAACGCCTCTTGGCAACCTCTCTTCGTGATCAGCTCAAGCTCAATGTGGACACCTTTGTGGTTTTTGGTCTTGGGAAAATTGGTCTGGGGGCTATCATTAGAGATCACGATGGGAAAGTTCGTGGCGCCATGTCTAAAGTCCTCTCTAGTCACTTTGTTCCCACCACTGCTGAACTATTTGCCGTCTGTGAAGGACTTCAATTCTCTAACGATAAGGTCTCCAGCCCTCCATTGTGGAAAGTGACTCACTTCGTGCCATCATAGAATTAAACGCTAAGATCCTCACCCTCTCACTGAGTGCTCTTGTCTCCGAAATTTCAAAGCTCTGTTCCTGCATTCATGTTTGTCGGCTTAACAATGTTGTAGCCCACATTTTTGCTACTTTTGCTTTCTCTTTGATAGATGACTGCTTTTGTCTAGATGAACGGCCCCCTTGCATTGCTGATTTAGTTTCGGCTGATTGCCCTTAATGAAATCTCTTTGGTTTTTTCCACACAAAAAAAAAAAAAAAAAAAAAAAATCCTCACACCCTTAAGTAAACTACCCATGTGCAAGCTATATGTTAATTTCTTTTAAAAAAATTAAGAAAAACATGAATGACGTGTTTTTTTTATCGTATATTTCTAAATTCGGGCAATTTATTGTCAACTTTTAAGGGGCACATTCCAATGAGCAGAGATGCACATATGACAGCTCTTAAATCGCCTTCAATGATGGGAATAAAGGAAGACTTTGTTCCTCTGTTTTTCTTGCTTGTAAGTTTCAGCTTCAACGTAATTGTTGTTGTAATTGACTGTCCATTTGCAATCTACGTCTTTGATAAAACACAAAGCATGAAGCATCCTTCTCCTTCTATCCAAATGTATCTTGACTTTCCAAACAAGATGATATTTTCATCATTATAAAAATCATATTTAGGCCTGCGCTGAGCTCCACAGATTGTGTGCATCCTTAGAGTGTGTTTAGTAAAAAGGAGAGATGGAGGAGAGAGAGAAGACGAAAAAGCCACAATTCATTATTTGGCTGCAGGAAATAGAGGAAGCAGAGCGTAGGAGAAAGATTATCTCTTTTTAAGGCCAGCATTTTGCATCCTTACACTGATAGAAGGATTCATACAATCCATCAAAAAACTATTTTATCCTTAAAAAAATTAGTATCTAATAGTAAAAATGATAATATTGTATTTAGACAAATAAAAATCTATATATTCTTTTTAACTATTCTTTCATCTTACTAAGCAACATAAAAGACTACTATAATTCTCTCTATCTTTCATATTTTACATCCTTTCAATTATCTTTTCATATCCTTCATATTATCTATCCCTCCTATTAAATGGAGCCTAATGCTTTGATTGGTATGAGTGAAAAGTAGAGAGAAAGAAAACATTATAAAGATTTTGGGATGGAAATTAATATGATGGAGTGTTTGGTAGAAAAGAAATTAATGGAAAAAAAAATAGGTGGAAGAAATGGTATGTGGATCTCACCAAAATTGATTTCTCCAAATATAGGTGGATTTTATGAGGAAAAAGTTTGACAATAATGCAAAAAAAGTGAAGTTATCAATTTATCCTTCTTTCCCATCAAAATTCTAATAAAAAATTTGGGTACCAAATTAGGAAAATAACTAAATAATATGTGGATAAAATGATAATTGTATTTATAGTAGTTTTTCTATTCCTTTGGTTTTTCTTACAATACCAAACAAGAGAAGATATAATTATTTTCTTTGCACCTTCACATACCAAACAAGTAAAGGAAAAGCAAAAGCTTTCATTTCCTTATAATTTTTTTTCCTTCATAGTTTTCTCTTTTCTCTTTTTTTTTTTTTCTTCTTACCAATCGGAGCATAAGGCCTAAAAAAGAACCCAAGACTCCTTAAAACACACACACACACACACACACACACACAGACACACAGCTCTCGGAATTATCTCCCCTTTTCAACAATCATTAATTTCCCAAGAAAGGAGATCAACCCGGGATCTTGTACTTCTCACCTAGTTTTACATGAAAAGGATAACTGCAATATCTCATTGGCACATAATGTGTTTTCCTTCATTCTCTCATAGTTGCAGAAATCCAAACACTAAGTTGGGATAGAAATTTAAGTCCATTGAAATTTTGTGACATGCTACCTAATTTTCTCTTATAAATTTTTACAAAATTAATTTCAGAATATTTTACTCTTTCTCCCAATTTTGTTTGTCCTGAGGTTCTGATTGGTCTTAACATTATCAAAGTTAAGCCAGGTCCTAACTCTAAATAGTTGGGATTGAACAAGATCTAAACTCCATCGGAGCAACTCTACACTACTAGATGGCATACATAATCTAGGACCAAGTTTTAGAACTGGCCCTTCCAACAACCACAGATGCTTTAATGATTTCTATGGATTGGCATCAGGTCCCTGCATGCACTCATACTCCTAGGCAGATTGCAACCAAGGACTTGAAGAAACTTCTGCCTAGCTCCTGGACCACAAACCATGAGAAGCTTCACTAAACCCAAATAGCGTTTCAGTCGGCAAAACCCTCTTTCCAAACCTAGAAGGATGGACCTATAAATATCACCTTTGAGAAAAAAGAAGAGGCTTTAATTACTTCACCACTCAATATATGATGTCTTCCATCATACCATTAGCAACATAATCCCTTCTTTTGATTCTAAAGGAAATCCAAATTATGCCTGCAGATCCACCACGAGACACTACTGCTGGGATGTGTGTAGCTGCCCAGAATGCTCACAAACTGAGGATTATGCTCCAAAATCTCGCAAAAAGAGTTTTGGACGAAAGCTTAAAGAACAATTAGTACAAGGGCATAAAGAAGTTGGTCTCCTTGGCCAACCCTTGGGAAAGTTTGACTACATTTTCAAATATTCCTTGCCAAAGACTCCTAACAACCTCTCAATCTTGCCTACAGGATGGGAAGACGATTTCAGTTCCAATCCTTCACCACCAAAAAGGGTCAGCTTTGGTCTTGCCATGCTATAAAAGAGCAGAAAAATGGATAAAGAAGAAGAAAAAAAGCTCATCCAATCTACATTTGTAAGGTTCCAAATTTAGTTAATTAGATTTGTGTCAAATTTTCTTACATGCTGTCTGGATGGATGGGTTCCACACACGATTATATGTGTTGCAAAATACGAACAACATCATGTATTTCGAATTCCACCGAAAGGTATTATTATGAGTCACCCGCTTATTAATTGTTAATTTATGCATACGTCATTTTTTGGGTATACCTATGGTGACATCATTGTTTGTAAGGAAGTGCTATTTAGCAGATTTTAGATATGCAACTCGAAGCTATTTGCTTACACCATACCAATGAACCACTTATCATTTGCAAGAATATATGAAATGTGGTACTAGTTTTAATTCGCCAGAGGAGTACTTTAACTTCAGACATTCGTTGCTAAGGAATTGCATCAAAAGAACATTCGGTGTTTGGAAGGCGTGCTTCAAAATTTTAAAGCAAATGAGCAGCTACACAATTGAGAAGCAAGCGCAAATTCTAATTACTTGTGCGGTGGTCCATAATTTTATCGGCATATGCACTGAGAAGGAGGACAGCGATGGTGAGTTTCATGGGGAATATGATAGCCTTCTACACCACTTCGACAATGATGTTGTTCCAGTGTCAGTGTTACAGGAAGGGAACACCGAGTTCGACAACGATGCTTGTGATGATATCGATAAATCCACGGTGACGATGCATATGCAGATGAACAGTGAGGTGGAGAGATGATGCAAGAATATGGGATGCTTTGGCTTAGAGAATGTGAGAAGATTGCCAAAGGCGACGAATGAGACATTAAGTCTGAAGGGAACCAACTAAATATATATGGTAAAGGTGAAAATGATCCATCAAGTAATGAACTTTGGTTGTGTGTTGAAACAGCTTGAACAATAGTTTTTCGTTTGCAAATATTCCTAAAGCTAAATATTTTGGACTAATTTTTCGGCAATTTATTATTTTTTGAGAAAAATGTGATATAATGTGTATCAATAGCTGTGCAAAAAAATGATAATAATTAATTGATAATATGATAATGAAAAATCATGCTAAATATTTATAATTAAAATATTAATTAATTATTTCATGATATATAATAAATAGAAAAATTTTAAAAAAAATTCATTATTTTTCAACTTGTAGTTCTAACTACAAAAACATCCAAACATTAGTTCCAACCAAATATGATTCACACCATAATTTTAACAACATTGCTAAACATCAGTTACAACTTAAATCATAAGTAAAATAGTTATAACCAATGGTTCAGAACATTTTACCAAACACACTATTAACAACATAATTTCATTGGCCTCAACCTTTGCGTCGCCTTTGGCCCAAAAGCCGATCAGCTTACCTTTTGTTTCTGAAGTTTCTTACCTTTTTTTTCTTTTCCAAGGTGTTTTGGGTATTGGATTGTGTAAAAATTAAATTTGACGAGTAAAAAGTGTAAATTTAGATATTAAATATAATTTAATGGTATATATTTAATAAGATAAAAAATTAAAAATATATTTTTGAATAAATATAAAATATAAAATATAAAAAAGTAAACAACCTTTTCTTTATTGCGAAAAATTTTTTTATTGCGAAAATGGTTGTAAAACAAATCTATTGTTACATCATGCACAGGAGGTCTAGTACGGGAAAAGCAGAATAGACCCTTTCGTACAAAAACAACGAAAATTTGATAAGATGAGAGATGGCTTTCAAGATCAAAACAGCTGGGTAGGACCATCTAGTAAAATAAGCAGTAACTATTATAACAACTTTTTTAAGTTTTATGCTAAATGATATGAAATTACATAATAATTATCATGATGATTTTATTTCTTTTCCATATGTTATAGCTCAACTTCTCAAGCCAACCACTTTTAAAACATAAATATGAAGGCGACAGTGTTAATTTGATAAAAAAAAAAAAATTATTGGCTAAAAATACTACTTTTTCTGTTTTATCTTTTAAGAGTAATCTTTTTCTATTTGATCATCTTTTTTTGATACTCTGCAATGTAATTTGTGATTTCGTATTGTTTAAGTACTTCCACTGCCTTTATTTTGCAACGTAAATTTTCTATGTACCATTTTTTATAAACACACATATATATAAACGTTGAGAAATAAATTTTTTCGTTAGAAAATATTGCAATAAACATTGCAAATAAATGTTCCGAACTTGAGGATGTATCTTATTAGCTTTCCAGGAAAATCAAAATGAAAGTGAAAGAAAGTGAAGAAAACAAAGGATGCTCAAGAGAAACTTTTTTATGAGAAAATGAATTGTTTCTATTAATTAATTTGTCAGCTGAGCCTAAGCAAATAGCACACTTTTAAAAATATTTAAGTGCATAATATTTTTACAATCACGTGCTGTTTTTAAAAACTTAAACTTTTAATTTTATCTTCTCCTTTTTCTTCAATTTATTCTTTCCATTCTTTCCATTGTTGCTTTTTGTTATTTGGTTGTTGTTTTGTGTTTTTTTTCACGTTATTATATACAAAAATAAATTTTGTTTTAATTTAAGTGGACTATTTACTAAATATTTTTATACTTTAGTATATTTATTTTTATTACTAATTAATGATGGTCTAATTCCTTCCTTCTCCCTAAAAACAAAAAAAGGAATCATAAAACCAAGCCCATCCAGAAAAAAATAGAAATATATCACTTTTTCAAAACTAATTGCAATAAATATTAAGTTTTGAAAATATTTAAAGTACATAACAGATTTGTGATATAAATAATTTATTTACCCGATTATTTATAACTTATATAATTCTTATTTATACAATAAATAAAGTATTTATAACATAAATCTACTATTTATTATAAATATTTTCTAAATCTACTAAGTTTCAAAAATATTCTATTCCCCTCATTCACACTAAAAAAAGGCGCCATTATTACTTAAGAAGAAAATATAAAAAAGAAAAAAAAAAGGAGAGAGCAGTACTTTTGAACAAAAAAATTAAGTTTTGGTCAAAAGCAGTACTGAAACACTCGTTATTTTAATGGGTATGATTTTTATAAAAATCATATGAATAAAATGTCACTTTAGTATTTCTTACCAAGTCTCCATAGAAAACATTCAAAATTTACTTATAACCCACTTCTACCAACCTTGTCCCCCTACATTAATGCTCAATTAAGTAGCCTCTTTCTCATTTGGCTAAAGGTCTCCGAAGGAAACATAGAATTAATTCACCTCAATTACTAAGAGACATTGATATATTTTCTCAACAACCTTTTTAATTCTTCCTTCATCTTCTTCCACAACTTGCCCCATTAGTCTCCTCAATTATATAGGCATTATTTACTAAAAGTCTCCAGGGGAGACATGATATTATTTTTTTTAATGCTTATTTGTTTCTTCCTATCACTTTCCCCATAAACCTATAATTATCTCACACTCCTCAATTATTTTGTCGCCTTTTTATTCAACCATCACCACCTTCTTCTCTAGTTTCTCATTCTCTCCCTTTCTCACTTCAATTTCTAACTAAAGACACAAAGCATAAATCTCTCTCTGCAGCCAAAGTAACAATAATTTCCAACCATGTTTGAAGTTGTTTTGGAGTCAATTCAAGCTTGATTTTTACCCAAACTTTGGTGTTTTTCAAAGAAGTTTTGAGGTAGTTTTTTTTAATTCAAAATTGGTTTTTAGTATGTGTTTCTCCATCTTTATAATATAATTTTTGTGTTCAAAGTTCATGTAAATTTCTAATTATGTTAGCATGCATATTTAAGTATTTATGAACAAAAACTTGAGTTTTAAATTAAAACCGACAACCAACCTTTATTTTTTGGTTTGATGATGATTTTGGTATAAAACTCATGAGAATATATTTATTATGATTATATAATACATGCTGCATATTTTGAAATTATTTTGAGATTTTGATCAAGGATAATATGCTTTGAGTTAAAGAAGAACTTGACATTCCATAAACTTTGTAATACCTCTATGGGCAGTGGCTTTTTCTTAAAACTCTAGAATTTGATGAAAATGAATTTTGTAAATTGGTTTGTATTTTTAAAAAGTAGACATCCTAAGCTTTCCAACGACCTATCATGAGCCTAAATCGGAGTTGTATTTTATTTTTTATAAATTTTTCAATTCTCGGATTGGAAACTAGTAAACCTATCAGTGACAGTATATCACTCATTTACCTTAAGTAAACCACATGTTAACCCAAATGCTAATTGCAGATAATGAACCCAACTTTGCTCACCTTCTAATCCCTTAATATCTTGCAACCTTTCCAACACTATCCTAAGTGATTTATGAATCTTATTAGAGACTAAAATATGTAGATTTACACATAATTCATTTATAGATGTGGTTATATGTTGTGCTTTAGTTTTAATTGTCTTTATGCACGACTTAGGATCAAGGGTGTGTGGAGCTAACGTTAATTAATTCTGAGATTAAAAGATTGTTGAGAAGCTTGAAAGGTAGGGATTCTATTACTCATCTTTTGTGAGGTTTTTATGGAATTAAAATTGATTGTTTTACCACAAGATATATGTATCTATGTTGAACTGTTATTATATGAGA
>CAMOHE010024945.1:0-29934 GCA_946598075.1 Artocarpus hirsutus
ATCAAACTGACTTCATTAAATGGTGTTCATTTGCTTCAGCAGAGGACAGTAATGACCAGGCCTTGCCTGTGGAATGGGGTGAAGAGGCCGTGTTATTTGTTTGCAAGAAAGTTTTACCCTGAAACTCTAGAGAAGCTAATTTACCTTTTCTCCTCCTAGCGCAGCAAGCAAAAAAAAAAAAAAAAAATAGAGGGAGTCCCTGGTTAAATTGACACCATTCAACCTTTACCCAATTTCCCAAGTGACTGTGATTAAAGTCTTCAATTCTCAAGTGAAATTCCAAGGGAAAAATTAGAAGCGGCGGGACAACCAGGATTTTGCCTTGGCTTTTAGAGGCTTCCTCCTTTCTCATTGATGCGTTTGGCACCGCTATTAGCAGTTTTCTGACCCTTTTTTTTTTAATTATATTCATTCATTATAATCAGAAGCAAAAGCTTCAGTCCTCTTGGCATTTTAGATATGTTTGTCGGTTCTTGTTTGTTTGTTTGTTTGTTTTTGGTAATGGGGCATTTCAGTGTCTGAAGGTCCAAAAGGACCAAAATTTGATTTCTGGAAGTTTTTAGCTATGCGGCTGCGATTTTTGTAAGATCAACCGAGCACATATATTGTTCTAAAGGGCTTGGGGTGAATGACTGTTTTTGAAGGTTTTTTTTAAAAGTAAATGGTTAAAATTTTTAAAAAATAAAAAACTGATCTTTTTTACATCAATTATGTGCTAATGTTGATTAGTAATGTTGATAGTACATCAATGATATATAAACATATATTAGTGATATGCTGAGTTGCAGCTTATTATTGATTAAGTTGATAGTTTTTCAAGTCAATCAATGATTAATAAATATTGGTTAGTGATTAATCAATTTTACTTAATAATTTATCGATTTGTCAATGATAAATCACTAATAAATTAATTATCAGTGATGAATTATAGTTAATTAATGATATATTAATATTAATTAATGTAATGAAGTCTACTAATGTTTACTGCTATAAAAAAGTTATCATTAATGAAAACAAGTCATTTCTATTATTTTCAAAAGATTCCACATTTTCGCTCAACCTTTTATTTAAAAAGGTAACAAAGAAAGCATCATCACTATTTAGTGTTAAAATACTGTATTAAATACGTAGACCAGTAGTGGTTGATTGCGTTTCAAACAAAAAATGAAAATAAAATTTTCTCTTGAATTTTAGATCCAATGCCAATATTCCCGGAACCTGAAAATGACGATCCAATTCTTTGGAATTTACAATTACGTCGGATAAGGTGTTGAAAAGTTTATAGGATGTTGGAAAAGAATTTAAACCTAGAGTTGGAATTTAAATATTTTATAGTATAAGAATTTTATGCCGTAAGTTATTTTTTTTATATTACAGTATGTGAGAACTTAATATAGTCACAATTAAGCCTAAGTAGTTTGATCTTTTTTCCTAAACAGACTAACTTTAACTAATTTTTTAGTTAAGACCAGTGTAAAACTTTCATATGGTACAGTAAAAGAAAAAAAATATTGCTATAATGTAAAGTTATCACATGTTATAATGTTTACATTTATAACAAATAGTTCTAATCATCATGCCAAATACCATAATAATCTCCAATAAGCTTGTAGTTTGAAACGACAAAAATATAGAATGGATGACATGTTTGCACTATGATTGATCACGACAATGCGAGCTCACACCATGCAACCTCTTGAGCTTGCGATCTTGCAAGCTCGCATGCTTGTGATGTTGCAGCCTTGAGAACTCAATCCCACACAAGCTTATGACCTTATGGTTAGAAAAATTAGTTCGATGATACAGTGAAATTTTAAAATTTTATTTAATCACTTAATATTTAACTTATACTGCTATAAACAATTAATTAAATCTAATTTATCATATCTGGAGACCGAAAACAACACTACTGATTGAACAAATCTTCAAGAAAAAATTTCTATCCCCAAGCCTTCAATGTTATTCTCTACTTTCAAATTGTAGCATGTGCGGGCACAACTCAAGAATTCTCTACCATATCTATACTCCTTTCAACCACTCAAATATACAAAGAACAAATAATGGGAGAATTATTATGGGTTCTTATTGTTTTGGTACCTTGTGTTTTAACTTAATGTCACCTTAGTATCTTGCTCTTTAAAAATTCAAATAGGTACCTTGTGTGTTTTTAAAAACATCATTTTGATGCTTTGAATCCTTTTTCGAGCTGTCAAATGTCAAAATTACCCTTCTAATTAATAAACTTAATTTAATAATTCTTGAACATAATAAAAAAACCTATACAACATTAAAAAAAATTGAAAGAAAAATAGGAAAAATCCCTCCCACTTCAATCCGATTGAAACCTCTTTTGGCAACTCATTCATTGTCCACCATTTATGGTCTTCAACTTACTCAAAAATTCGACCCTTTGCCAACAACCCTTAGATATTTGATATTTTATTAGATATTTGATATTTTATCTGATTTTTTCAAAGTGGTCAAGTGGTTGTTATATTTGAGCTTAGATTTGACTGTTGAATATTTTGAGATCTGGTGTTTGTTCTTATTTTTTAAGTAGTTATTTGATTTGATTTGGACTTCTAGAATTTGAGGTAAGAAAGAAAGACGAAGCAAGTAAGACTTTTTCTTCTTCTTCTTTCTTCTTCTTTTTTTCTTTTTTCTTTTAATTTTAATTTTGCAATGTGTTTTAAGAAATATTGGTCCCATTTGGTTTCCTTTTAGGAAATGTTTTTGCTGTTTTCAAAAATTTTAAAAAGGAAAATGGGCTTGGAAAGATGTTTGGTTACCCAAAAAAACCAAAAAGGAAACGAAAACGTTTCCTGGCCTTTTTAGGATTAGGGTTATAAAATGAAAACGATTTAACATTGTTTTCATTCTTAGTTTGTTCTTCTCGTGTTCGTACTGCTTGCGCCTCTTCCTCAGCATCTAGCCACCGATTGCTTCTCCTCCCTTTCATTTGCCTTCGATCAGCCTTGTCCCGTCTATTCCTCACCTCTCTTCATCCTTGTTTGGTTCTTTTCTCAGTCGTTCACACCTTCGATTGTGTGGGTTTTGCGTGGGTTTTGTTTGTTCTTCTCTCTCCTCTCCATTGTTGCTCCGACGCTGTTCTTTTTAGAAAACATGAAGGTATATTCATCTGTGCTTCTAAAATTGGTTCCAAATGTTGTTGGTCATAATGTCTTTTCTGTTGTTTGTTGTTCTTTTTGCCTCCTCAATTTGAAAATGCTACATAGGTGCTCACTTTTGATCTATCAAGATCACTCTCCTCTTTTATGCATGTGTGAATTTGGGGCTTATGTTTCGATTAATTTTTTTGAGTGCTTAGATTTATGTTTTGAATAATTTGGGGCTTATGCATGTGTGATCTGTCAAGTCCTCTTTTATGTTTCGATCGGTCATAACTCATTAGATATATGTTTAATGGATTTTTTTTCTTAGTGATGCATTTATATCATACAAGTTTTTGTATTAAAAAGATACACACCTTCAAGAAAGGGGTACTTTGAGAAAGGGACTTTTGGGGAAAAAATTTTGGGTCAATGGTCCTTTTTTTTTTTTTTTTTTTAGACATCACAAATTTAGTTTTTTGGACATCAAAACAGTTCCAGTTTTTTTTTTGAGACCATATTTAGATTCCTCTCTTCGATACAGTCATTTTTCTCTTTTTTGTGAAAAAAACTTGGGCAGTTTTAGTGCTAAAAAAAAACCCATTTTTTAATTTTAAAAATGGGAGGCCATTTGCCAATTTTTTTTTTTGGGCTTTTTGCCGAATTCTCCCTTCAAGAAATGATATAAGGTATTGTGCTCAATTATGTTAGTCTTCTTGGGTCTTTTTTATATTGAGATTAGTCTTGAAAAACTATTGAAGGAGCCAAATTTGGGTAGAATGAAAGGTCTTAAACACTTTAGTTTACGGCGTCCAAGTGGTTTGGCTCTAAATTGCTAAGCATTGTATGCATTTATATACCTAGTTACTAGCCATTAGTTAATCTATTCCTTATGGGCTCTGATTTAGGTTAATGAGAAAGGGGAAAAAAAAGACTTACATCTGTGAGATTATACTACTGGTGGGTTGGATATTGCTAAGCATTGTATGCATTTATATAACTAGTTACTATCTATTGGTTAATTGTTCCTTATGGGCTCTAATTTAGGTTAATGAGAAAGAGAAAAAAAACTAACATCTATGAGATTATACTGTTGGTTGTTTGAATATTAGTTTATGTTCAAACTCAATTGAGCGGTTTCTTTAATTATCTTTACACCTAAGCAGGATGCTTTTGTGGGAACTTAAGACTATTTTTATCAAATTTAAATTATTTTGCGTTTTAATCTAGAGTAACCATCTAGCTAGCTTGTGTCTTTTAGCCATATAGGAGTTTTTAATTGCTATGGTCTATTGGTCTTTTAGCTAACCATCGTTTTTACCTTCTGATGATCTGTGGCAAAAGAAAACAACACTTTGGGCCCAAATATGTTTTGATTATGAAATTGAATATATTACTGTGTTCCTATTACTCTGCTTTGCTTATGCTGCCATTTTTGTCTGGAACATAAATAGATGATTTGTGCAGCGAGTTTTTTTCTCTTTTGAATAATTTTTTTGTTTACTCAAGGAGTGACAATTATGCCATGCAAATGCATGAAAAGAACAGAACGAGTGGCAATCATTAATAATGACTTTGAGAGCATATAAATTTTGCACATTTGTATTGGTTATTGACTTTTAATGTTTAGTTACTGAATTTGCCGTTCTGCATTAAATATTGCCCTGATGATTCCTTTTCTCATCTGCTTGTCTAATAATTAAGTCTGTTTTGAAGAATGGTGCTATCTTGATTAAGATTGGTGCAAAGGCGATGATGAGTGTCAAAATTTTTTATATTATTCAATTATAAGATTAGAGTGTGATGTCTGTGTGCTTGTGCTAGTTTTACTAACCTTGGAATGGTCATGGATTTTCTACCAGTAATTGCACATTTTGATCGTATGTTTGCTAACAACCTAAGACACTTGAGCCACCTGAACAAAAACATTCTAAATGGTCTACAAGTGATTCTGTACTGTCATACTTATTTATAGATGAGTGATAGTGTAGAACATACTACTTGGACGCCAGAAAGCGAAAATTTCCTCATTGACTTGTTGCATGAGGTAATGAAGAACGAATTGCGTTCCTCCACCTTAGACAACAAAACTTGGTTGAAACTTGAGAAATAGTTAGCAGCAAAGTTTGGGGTCCATTACATGCTTGTGCAGCTGAAGGCAAAGTGGAATACACTAAGGATTGCTACCAAAGACTTTGATAAGTTAACGCAAACGACAGGATTTGGTTGGGCTCCCAAGTCCAACACTGTCAATGCTCCTAAGGACGTATGGAAGACTTATTTACAGGTAATAACCCTTCAACATGAGTTTTGGATTACTGTTCAGTACTTGGTAATATCTTTCATATACAATGATTGTTAAATTTTTTTATTATTTAAAAAAATATTTTTGGGCAGAAATATCCTAAGGGGAAAAAGTACAAAAAGAAGGGCTTGGCAAAATATGATGTCTTATTCGAAATTTGTGGTAGGACACTAGCCATAGGCAAAGAGGCAATGGGTCCACACACTGTTGCCAACATTAGAGATGTTGCAAACAAGTTCATTCAGGAGGTGGAACTTAAGGAAGAGACAGGAGACTCTAAGACATCTTGAACACCTCACCAGCGAAGGTTAAATGTTCTGAGTGAGGTAGCGGCCGTTCGAAGAAGAAGAGTGCTACTAAGAGTCTTGTGGAATCTATTTAGCGATGGTCCAAAAGTCAGGCAACAAAACATGAACCCTCTGTACATGCACAAGAAGAGTTATACCACTATATTGCTGAGAAGCGAGCTCATTTAGCTACCGCAATTAGTTGTGCTGACGACGCTTGGGATAATATCCCTACCTGCATGGGAATACTGAATGCAATTAAGGATTTAGAAGATAGGGTTTATGCACTGACGGCGCAAGAGCTTGTAATGAAAAAAGAAATGAGACAGGCGTTTATCAATGTGCCACTTGAGTGTCGCCATGGATTTCTCCATGCCATTTTTCGCTAGTGTCTTTCGTAGTGTCATTTGCCTTGGAACAATTTTTTTTCATCATCGCACGAATAGTTTTTTCTATTGTTGTTTGCTTACTTTCATTGATCTTTTAGATGTTGTGGACATTGTTTACGTTTCTGCTTTGAGTGGTGAGGACTTGTTATTCCTGCTTTACTAATGTTCATAAAATTTGTTTTTCTTTTAAGTTATACTAGCATAATAATGTTTGCGTTTATCAATGTTAGGTTAATTATGTCTTCTAGCTCATCAAGTACTGATAAAGATTATGCAATGATACTTGGGATCTGTAGTGACGCAAATGAAGAAATTAATCACGACATAGAAATGATGCAAGAAACTATTAATTACACCAATAGGTGTCTTGCACGTAGTAGTGCATTGACAGTACATGAAAACGTATTAGAGCAATTATTAAATGACAACAATGGGTTGTACGAGATGTGTCACATGCATAGAGAACCGTTTTTTGTAGTTGTTGAACTAATTCAACAGCATAACCTATACCCTTCAAATAGATTAATAATACAAGAATAATTGATGATGTTTTAAGAACCATTTCTCACTCGGATCGAAATAGGCAAATCTAAGGTAGGTTTGTACACTCTAAGGAGACAAGTAGTCAGCATTTTGGCTAGATGTTGAATGCAATTTATGCCTTGGCTTCGGAAGTGATCTTGGAGCCTAATTACAACACAATATCTTCAAAAATAAGAGATAACAACAGATACTGGCCGTGGTTCAATGTAAATTAATCTTGAAGTTGAATTGTTAGTGAATCTGGGAAATGTTATATTATCTGTTATATTAATACTTTGTTGTGTAGGACTATGTCGGTGCCATTGACGAAACACATATTCAATTTGTTGTTCCAGCTACTCTTCAAACCGTGTATAGAGGAAGGTGACATGTGTACATACAAAATGTTATGGTAGTGTGTAACTTCGATATGTTGTTCACTTATGTCTATAGCGGATGAAAGGGCACAGCTGCTGATTATAGAGTGCTTCAACATGCATTGGCAGACCAAGAAAACCGTTTTAGGCGCTCGCCAGAGAATAAATATTATGTTGTCGATTTGGGATATAGCAATGTGTGAGGATTTCTCGTACCAGATCGTGGTCAAAAATACCACATGCAATAATTTCAAGAATCTGGGGTTCTAACAAAACCTCAAGAATTGTTTAATTACCGACATTCTTCTTTATGCAACTATATAGAGAGGTGTTTTGGTATTCTTAAAGCACGGTTTGCTATCCTCAAACATATAACCAATTATCCATTAGAAAAGCAAGCACAAATAGACATTACATGTTGTGTAATTCATAATTTAATTAAAATGCACACACTTAATGATCCTCTATTTGCATTGTATGATGTCAACGAGCCAATTGAAGCAATTGAATGTCAAAGACGTAAAAGACGTTGACAAAATAATGACAAATAGGAAATAAGATTCTTTGGTGCTACTGCTGTTGACAGGCAATATATGTCTGAGTTTAAAGACCAATTAACTGATCAAATGTGGGCATATTACCATTAGTTAAGGATAGACGAAAGAAGATGTTTGTATATATCATACTTATTATTGATCATGTCTGATTTGTAATGTACAGTTCATTAAGGAAAGGTGACTTAGAGCCCGTTTGGTTCGTTAGTTCGAATCATAATTCGAATAATTTTGGTACAGTATTTTCTTTCACAAAAATTTAAATCTTCATTCAAATTTTTTACTCAAATCTATGAACCAAATGGACTCTTAATTGTATTATAGTTCAAAATGTTACAAGTAATTCATCATTTAAGTGCAATTTTATAAAAAATTATTTTATAAAGAAGAGCTAGATATGAAAATCATTAAAAATAACTGTAAATGTCTAAACCACACAAAATTAATAATAATAAATATGATTGGGTTTGACAATTTTAACGGAAAATTTTTTGAACTTTCTTTTTCAAAAAAAAGTAAACCAAACGTATTTTCATTTTTCTTACATATTCTTAAAAAAGACAAACGATATCAACCAAACACAATTTCCAAAACAAGCCCAGCATGTTCTCCAAAATATCCTTATTTCTAACTTTTTCAAAAAACCAAAAACAAAATAAAAACAATACCAAACGGCCCCATTGATTTGGGGTTTATTGAGTAAAAGGATAAATTGGATAGTATGCAGCTCAAAAAAAGAACTCAGGGCACCAGAATGATATTTTAAGGACTACAATGTACCTTGTTGATATTTTTTCTAAAGAGTAAGGTACCAAGTTAACATTAAGTTAAAACTCAAGGTACCAAAATGATAAAAACTTAACTATTATATTTGCCCATTCTCTAAAAGCACGTAGACAATTGAGAATAAATGAAGAGCCGAGGTCTCTACTTATAGAAGTGATAGAATGAATCAGAAGTTTATCAAAGATCCAACAGGATTTTTTTCTTACCTCTATCTCTATCACATGCCCACCAGAAGGATTTTGGAATTCAAATTCTAGTTAGTTAATTATTTATTTAATTAGTTTTTCCTCACCCTCAATCTCTATTCTTCTTGTGGTGCACACCACCTACTTATATATTTGAATTCAAATTCTAGTCAATCACAGTGTATGATTATGTGATCTCATATGTCATGTAGGATAATTCTAAATTTAATTTAAATTAAAACATTGTTTAAATAAATATCTAATTTAAATAATCATAAATAAGTTTCCTTTTATTTAACTAAAACTAGAGTTTAAATTAATTATTCAAATAAAAAATTTAAATTATTAATTATATAAAATTACAAATACCTATTTGAATAATTAATTTTTAAAAATTAAATAAATAAATAATTCACCTAAAAATTATTTACTGGTTGGCATCTACAGTCCAAATAGACTATGCTCAACGCCCATAGTCCAACTAGACCGTGTTGTTCACTCCAACAAGTACAGTGGCTTGTTTTGCCTGTTCTACTATATTGCTAATAGAGCACCGTACTTGTCCACTCTGTCAAAAGAAATTAGTGAGCTAACATTGAGACTCGATAGGCATATATTATGATGCTTTAATGATAGCATATAAATTAATCCATGATTTTGTTTGCTAAATTATTAACTTTGGTATCACTATACTATAGGCATAAGCTACACTCTTGATGATATATTATGGAGACATTTGTTTTGAGTACTCTTGGTATTCAATAGACTCAGATTTGAATTCCAGTATTAAAAATCCTTTATATACGTATTTGTTTTTCCTAAAATCCAAATCCTTTGAGTATTAAGAATCCAAGTTTTCAAAGTTCAGCTCCCCCTAAACTTTTAATACTCGAATATCTCTTCTACAGTAAAAATTAAAATTCTCTTTCCTATATTTAAGGGAAAAAATATCATAACTTCTTCATTTAATATCTAATTGAGATGATTCTTTTTTCATTATGTTCCTAATGAAGAGAAGAATAAATTAAGATCTTTATTGCATATTTTTTAGGATCATTAACATTAAGATTTTATTAGATTTGTTAATAAATCAAAAACTATTTTCACTACCTCTCCAAACATAAATTTCAATTTTATTCTACACTCAGATTAAAACTTAAATGCATATCCAAGTGCCAATATAAATAATAATTCAAATCATTAACTCAAATTTTAATTCAAATCACACCAACTCAAATCAAATTACTAATTCGAATCAATTTACCAAATGGACCCTATATTATGAGAATCTAATATTTATCATGTCAACAACTTCTTAAATTATATGTTTCCCCATGGATTATCTATAATTGGCTGAAGCACAAGTTTTGTTGTGCCTTCTAATTACTTTATCTCAAAGTTCCATTATTTCATTTAACTCTACCCATAACAAATATAAATAGGAAATCATTTGGTTAGCATATGACATATATATATATATATATATATATATATATATGATAAAGGCCTCATTCTTTTCTAATTTCCTATCAAGTAGCTAGACTTAAAATTGACTTTGGTCCATAGTCACAAATTTAACATCAAATGAGAGAATATGGCAGTTTTGAATGCCAACTGGACCCTATCCAATCCAAAAAAAGAAGAGCATTTTTGGTTGTTTATTTCTTTGAAAAGAAAACATTGACTTTTTGTTAGAGAGCTTTTATTGATTATGCTCTCCAACTTATTGATAATGGAACTTTTGCTCATTGGAATTCCTATTTTTGGTATATCAAAAAATACAAGCTGCAAACATGGGGTCATATATTTATTTCAAGATTAAGATGATACATAAATGATTGACAAAACAAATTGATATAAGTAAATTAAATTACTATGAAATCAATTACACTTAATGAACAGTCTAGTATAAAATTATTATTAATTTATCATACCAATGTGTCTACAATCGTCTGCCCTACACCCACCCTCGAGTATATGCTTCAACAAGAATAACATGTTTACTTCCATTGTGGGTAATGTGTTTGGGTTCAAGGCCTTGCGTGCTCTACGTTTGAAAGATTTGTGAATCCTCCATTTAGTCAACCTGCTCCGATAGCCTAAAAAAACAACCTCCTCAATAAAACGCAGATCCCCATTACAGCCTTGTTATGTATAAAGTGTTGGGATTGGTTCCTTAAAGAAAAATACTTTGATTGTATTATAACATTTTTGGTGAATTAATAATGGTGCGATTATTTCACGTGTCCATAATGGTTCTCATATTATATTCTTATTCCTTTCATATCAATGATTGCATATTAAGCAAACATATGATCCGTAACTATTAGAACCAAATATTAGAATTGGACATAAATGAGGTTTGTATGTGGATAAATCTGATTCAAAGAATATGTAGTCTGTAGTCTATAGATAAAGTTAGGTGGTTATAATGGAATCTACATCCAATTGAGGAGATGGTAATCTTGGTTGTCGAAACGGGTTGATTCCATGGTAGGTACGTTGGTATGTAGACATAATAGTGGTTGCCCACTAGACTGAATCTAAAGTATAAATGATTTGATAATAATTATATTTCACTAAATCAATTTACTTTGACAATCATCTATGTGTCATTATAAATTTGAAGTATATTCATGACTCTGTGTTTGTATATTTTTTGATATACCAAAGGCAAGAATTCCAATGAATAAAGGCTTTATTGATGGTATGTTAGATATACAACTTATATTTAATGAGACTGTTATCCACACATATGAAATCTTTATCTCTCTAACAAATAGTCAATGTTATCTTCCAAAGGAATTACGTAGGTATTAGAAAGTATAATGAGGCTTTGGTTCTCTATATACATATGGTAACTAGATGATGATCTGATTGTATATATTATTATAGGAATAAATTTGTTATTGTGAAAAATGAAACTTTGAGATAAAATAATTAAAAGGTAAAACAAGTTAAGTCCTTCATCTGATGATAGATAATTTTTAAGGATACACATATTATGAGAGGTTTTGGACAAGCTTAATATATTTGGAGCCTCGCAATACGTTACATTATTAAAAGTACATCTTCGGGTCTATATTAAAATGACACCAAAGTTAATTATTAAACATAAAATTAATCAAAAATTAGTTTATCTGCAATTATTAGAGCTTAATAATGTATGTCTGTCGGGTTTTAATGCTAGCTCATTAATTCCTTCATGGTAGATCAGGCAAACATAGATTATTATCAACAAGATAGAAGTATATACAAGTCGGCCCACTAGGCCTTATGGGATACATGGGCCACAATCTTGTTTGGATCATCAGTAGGCGTAGGCCTACTAGTATAGTGGCACCTTCTGCATGTTTTTGAAGAATTTACTATTTAATTTTAAAAAATAATTATTCAAATTGAAAATTTGGGATTTTGAATCATTTATTATTTAAATTTGGTATTCGAATAATAAATTTAAGTACTAGTTGTATTTGAATAAAAGATAATTATTCACAATTATTTGAATTAGATTATCATTTAAAATAATAAAATTTAATTTAAATTGGAAATGTGTTTTAAATTGGAGTTATCTTGGATGATATAAAAAATCATAGTTTTCCTACAACAGGATTGGCCAAATTTTTGTAGAGATAATCTCTATAGTTGGTGCTAACCTTAGGAAATAAGGAAAATATTTTCTCCTAATTTCTTGATAGACTTTTGACTCCCCTAACCATTTATATAAATAAAGGTGTAGGTTTATTCTTGAACTGCCTAAGTATAAATTAAAAAAGTTAGGCTCTGATTACCCATCATTAATAATCATAGTTCCTTAGCATAAGAGTGGTTGGAACGAGTGTATGTGTGATACAGATTTGTTGAGTTGTGCCTACATATACAACTATCTAAAAGAAAAGAATAACATTAAAGATTTGATAGTGGAGATTTGTTCTTGAAAAATTGTTCAAATCAAAAGTGTTGTTTTTGATCTCTAATTGATATGTTATAATTTATTGTTTATAACCACATGAGGTTTGACACTGGATGATTAAATAAAAATTTTTAGAATTTCATTGTGTCATCAAATCAATTTTCCCAACATATAATGCCTAGCTCTTTACATAGATTGCATGCACACTATTTAATTTAAAATATTAATATTGGAATTGTATTTATCTGCATATAAATCTCATCTATGCCCAAGTCTAATATTGGTTCTAATGGTTACAGATCACATGTTTTTTTGATATATAATCATTAATATGAAAGTAACATTAGGACTATTATTGAAACATGAAATTTGTATTATTTTTTATTTCATCAAAAATATTATATAAATATAATTGAAGTTTTTATATTCCTTAGGACATTGATCCAAACACTTACAAGCTTGACCTTGCATCTCTAATCTTCTCAATTTACTACACTATAGATGCATCCTTTTCTCTTGTTCCACTGACCCTTTCTAAGAAGTTTCTCACTCAAACTTGTCATCCCATAAAACCCGAATAATCCTGAATGATCACTCAAGTAAGAGATACGCCGCAATCAACAAACACCAAGAAGAGAAAATGAAGTCATGAACTAAGGAGGTTGCGGCAGTGGGAAGCAAAAGCAATTGCCTCCACCCTACAGATGCATCCTTTTCCCTTGTCCTACCGACCCCTAGATCCAAAAAGTTTTCCACTCAAACTTATCATACATGATACCCAAAGTAAACCACTATGTCACTATCACCAAACGCCAAGAAGAAAAGGGCAGTCACGAACTAAGGAGGTTTAGGCCATGGGAAGGCAACTACCTCCACATGGAAAGATGGAACTGCATTCTTGGAAGTAGAAAAAGTTGGGCAGATGGTTACTTCATGTGAGACAGTTATCAGAGTTAGAATGATTTTGCTAACTTATATCATCATGACATCATCTCTCTCCCCCTTAATTCGTTTGCTTTTGTTTCTCTCTGCTAGCTCTTATTTCTTAGAAGTACCACTTAAACGTGTGTTTGGCAGAGTAGTTAAAACCGTTAGCTAAAATTATTTTTATTGTAACATATGAAAGTTTTATACAGTAATGATTTTTTTATTGTTATTGTAGCATGTGAGAACTTTATACTGTTTATAATTGAAAAAGTGATCCAAACTACTTTCTGCCAAACATCCTATGGGGTTGTTTGGTATTGTTTTCAAAATAAATGAAAATATTTTTGTTTTAAAAATTAGAAATTTTTGAGAATTGTACTGAGAGTATTTTTAAAATTTTTGTTTCAAAAAATGTGTGAAAATATTTCCAAAAATTCTAAAAACGAAACCAAACGGGATCGTTAATTTCTATTTTAGGGGTTTTCTTTTTATGTTTTTATTGTATTTTATTTTTATATTTATGATATTGTTTTAAATATGCAATATATATATATATATTTTGTTGCTACGAGTTAATTAATTTTTTCTTTCTTGCTTTCTATGTGGAAAAGCCATGGAAAATATTTTGTAGGAGTGGCAAAATCGTGTCGTATGTCGTATTCATGTTAGTATACTTACAGCACTACATGATTAGGCTGAACACGAACACGACATGATTAATAAACGTGCTAGAAATGTAAATACAAATACAACTCGTCTATAGCACGTGTGACATAACACGACACAATTAATACGAATACTAAGCGGGCTGTGATGAGTTGATACGATAACAACACGTATATGACACATTTATAATCTAGTTAACTAAAAATTAAAAAAAAAACAATTAACAAAAACATAATATCTAATTAATACTAACCTACTACAAATATTTTAAATATTTTTATTTTAAGTTTAAATATGTTATAAATATGTGCGTTATGTCGTGTCGTATCGATACGTTTACAGCCCGTTTAATTAAACGTATTAAGGCGTGTTGAACGTGTTAACACGAATCCAACTCGTTTATTTTTGTATAATTCGTGCTAACCTATTTATGACCCAATTAATAAACGTGCAGTCTAAATTTATTTATCTTATGTCGTTTTTACATCGTATCATTATATCATATCTAAAATTGCTCACATTAATATTTTGCTTATTTATGTTAAAAAAATAGTGTTATTTCGCAATGGTTTCAAAACTTGTAAAAAAATTTGCAATATAATAAATAAAATTTTATCACTAGGAATTAAATATTATATGTTTATTCACCCAAAAAAATATTAGATGTTTTACGTATTTTATACGTTGGAAATAGTGTCATTCGAATGAATTACTTACACGTTAGAAATTTTATAAAAAAAAATAGAGAAAAAAATAAAATAAAAAAAAATTTGCCATATGGTCCGATATGTGACACACTGGTCAACAGCTAGACAATACATGCCTGCCACATTCTGTGGACACCGTGTACGAATGCCAAACCTTTCAATTAGCCCTCTCCGGACACACTGCTTTCTCCATGTCCCATCAGCTGACGCTTCTGATCTTCCCTTCCACCCGTAACCAATCCTGACCGTTCGCTCAAAATCACCACCCAATAAAAACGCGGGAAATGGGAACTATCTTCTACATTTTCCTGTTAGAGAGAGAGAGAGCGAGAGAGTGAGAGCGAAGAAGAGGGAGGGGGAGAGGGAGAGGGAGAGGGTTTGTTCTTGCTTGAGAGAAGAAACTAGAGAGGCTTTGCTGAGAAACTGCCATGGCGCCAAGGAAAAGGAAAGCTGAGCAAGCTGACGCCGTTGCCGTACCGGCGAGGGTGACTCGGAGCTCGACTCGGCGAGCTGCTGACTCGGCTTGCGAGCCGCCGAAGCTGGAGAAGATAGACAAGACGAAGGCGAAAGGAGCCGTCAAGAAGGCGAAGAAACCAGAAGTGAAGTTCGAGGAAAATGCAGTGTCCGAAAACGGGAACGGGGAGGAAGCTCCGGAGGTTGTCGACGGCGAGACGAAGAAAACTGTTATTATCGAACACTGGTAACTATTTCGGTTTTCCTGACCTGTTTGGTTCCCGAGAAAGAATAGAAAAGTGCTTCATTTTGGTAAATATGGTATTTTAATTTTAGAAATTTTTCGATATATTTGGAGGTTTTTTATCTTGTTGTTTGGCTGATTTGCTGATGATAATATGGAGAAAAGTATGATAAAAATTATGTCTTGAAACTTTATTTGTTATTTATTTTCTTTGAAGATCTTGAAATTTTATTTCTTGGTGTGCGGTGCCTAATGGTAAAGAAAATCTAGACAAGTATTTAAGATTAGATTAAGATTCTCCTTTTTTTCCCCTTTTTTTGGGGGTCTCTGCAATTTTTTTCCTTTTTCAAATGGGAAGGAATCAAAGGAAAAAAAGAGTTTTTTTCTTTAGTTGGTAAGACTTTATTTTTCTTCTAGGGTTTCAGAGAAGAAACATGAGCAGTCGTTAAGAAGTACGAAAAGATTCAGAAAAAGGTTTTTTGGGCTTTGATTTTTGTTTCTTAAAAAGAAATTAATTTGCGTAACTGCTGACAAAAATGGGTGATAGAGAGGCGATTGGAAAATTAGATGTTATTTTATTTTCCTTGGGGTTTTGAAACAAATGATTTCTGCTTTCTTGTTTGGTATGTGAAAATGGAGGAGAGGAATGGCAGGACAAAGAAAAAATCTAAATGTCTTTTATGTTGGGAGGAAAATATACCGAAAAACTTGATCACTGAGCTGAAGAAATCCCTATTCCTCTCTCACTCTCTCTCTCTCTCCCCTCTCCCTAGAGTTATTTAGTTCTGTTCTACCAAAGAAAAGCAGTACAGTTGACTATCAAAACCTGTCTTTATTTGCCTTCTCGAATCTAAATCTTAACCTATTGACTTGCTTTCTTGATGAGGTGTTTAAGAGATATAAAATACAGGTAAAAAATTTATTTTCAGTTCATTTCATCTTAAGGCATCTTACATTCGATGCATGTGCGATTGTTGTTTGCTTTAAAGGAGTCCTGGCTCCATCAGACGTGGCCAGGTGTAGTTCTAGATTGTTCTTGGATGAAAGTAAACCATATCTTGAGTGGTTTTTTGTACTATTACCTAAAGCTGTATTCGGAGTGTTAGCAACCTTGTCTCTCTCTCTCTCTCTCTTTGTAATGTGATGTAGTTTGTACTTTATATTTTGTGGTCGAGTTTCTAGGCTAAATTTATTTTGTTCCTGGGTTTAAGTTGATGCGCTGAATCTCTGCTCTGAAAACTAAACAATGGGAAGGTTAGCAGCGTTATGAAAAGTATCTTCATTGCGCATATGGTTGTCAGTGCTATTCCTAAAATTCTGGTCTTTGCTTTTCCCTGTTTCTTCCATTATATGTACTCTTTCCAACTTATTTTTTGCTTTTTGCAGCAAACAGTGCAATTCCTTTAAGACCAGGGCTGTGCAGGTGAAAGAGGGTTTGGAGAAGGGTGTTCCTGGCATCACAGTTCTGGTCAATCCTGACAAGGTACTAGTAAATCTTATAATTAACTATGACTTCGGAATTTAAATAGGATTCCAACCGTAGCAATTAATATTAATAGAAGCAAGTGGGTTAACCAAATAGCCAAATTCTAAAGAAAAGTCATTATTTATAGAATCATTTTGTAATCTTCGGTGAAATTATTGCATGAGATAAACTTAGGTATACTCCAGCTTTAAGTGATTAGTCATTCAAAATTGAAACTGTGAAATGGCCTGTTGCAGTTAAAAAGCCAATGCAAGAAAATTCCAGGGCAATATTAACTAGATAAGTATGGATTCGTTTAAGTAATAGCTCGTACCTGTGCATATGATGACAAGCAGAATTATTATCTAAGACTAATTCATCTGAAATTTGAAAAAACTTTTTGTCGCTGCCAGTCCCTCTCATTCCTGTATGTATTTGTTGTTTTCTTATCGTGGGATCTTAAAGAAATTATTATTACGTATCTCATAATATATTAATACTCACTATTTGAAAACAATTTCTCAGAAAATTGTGCTGTGTTTAGTCTATCGACTCCAAAGCCAGGTCTCTCTGGCGTTTGGATGGATACACGCACACACCCACATATATATGTACATATATATATATATATATATGTTTTTGGATCTGCTATTCAAAGAACTTATATAATTAATAAAAGCAAGGTTGGCCTGTTCTTTTTTATTTCTTATATGTGGGGGAATAATGGATGAGAAAATATATAGTGTTGTCTAATCTTGCGATGTAACCTTTACCAAACATATTTGACTATTAAATTTGAGAGTAATACTTAATACTTCATCAGGTAAACTGTTTGGTAAATTGGATATTGTGATTCCCTAGGCGGCAAGTTGTTTGATTCGCTCTCAATAGATCTTTCTTAATAGTTTCTTAAGTGCCTGTCGGTTTACAAAATTGACCTTTTTTAGCGACTGTTTGACGAATGATAAGAGAACATTTTTAACTTTAGGGAAATCAGAATGCTCTTATTATTATGTTTAAATTTTTATTAATGCCTATGCATCGTTTCAAACCTCAAAATTTATAAACGCTTAAATGGTAGTTTCTAATTGCATACTGCTTAAAAAAACTTTGCCAAATAGTCAACCTCTATCCAACATTTTTTTCATCAGTTAAACTGTGAGCATTCTAGTGTAATAAACACCAGCTAGGGGCTTAAAATGAATAGATTATATCATTGCTAATTTATTTGTATTTTTAATTTTCTCCAGCCAAGGAGAGGCTGCTTTGAGATCCGGGAGGATGGTGGCGAGACTTTCATCAGTCTTTTGGTAATTTTATATCAATGTAGCTGTCTCTTTATGATCCGAATTTTTCTTAATGTCACTGACTCACTTTAAACAACTACATTTTATTTTTTACCTTCTCACGATGGCATGTATTCTTATAATGTCATTTATTTCTTTATCCTCACTTGCATCAAGTTTTAGAAATTTCTTTTTATATTCAGAATATTTTGTGAAAATGAAACCATATTTCATGGTGCACGGCAACAAAAACTGTTAAAAAAGTTATGAAGAAACAATTTGGAGGACCAAGTAGAGGACGGATTAATAACTACTCGAGGGGCTAAATAATCAATTTTAAAGTTTAAAAGGAAACGATACGAGAGTTAATTCTTGAGGGCAAGTGAAATGTACCCACCAAGTGAAAATTGTAGATAGAGTAGAGTAAGGATGATCTTCATGTGTGTTTTTACAACCATAATAGGCTTTGTTCGAGAAGCAAGTTAGAACTTTAAATTCCAACTTGCTATAGTGTAAAGCTTTTATACGTTACAGGAGTTTGTTACAGTGTAAAGTATTTACATGTTATAGTGTTTAAGTTCTAACTTACTTTCCAAACTAAGTGATATATATGTTATAACCAAGAACAAAAAATGTTGGTTTTGTTTTTGTTTTTGTTTTTTTTTTTTAGGCATAACCTATTAGTTTCAACTTTCAAGAACTACTTCAACTAAGCAATCATATAAATGTGTCTATCAAAAAGTATGTTCATACCATCCCAATTTGGATAAAATTATGCATTGAACTGTTAATCTATCTGGTAATTGCTTGACATATCAGAATAATAGGAACTTTTATTATGATATGTTGCGTGTAGTCCTAATCCTGGTCTGATTATTCGTCATGCTTGCCAATGTGTCCGACTTATCCAATTTTCACCTTGTATAAATCTGTGAAGTTATTTCAATCATTTTGGATCCATTTTCACCATGGAACGATCATTTTGTCATTTTTTGTCAGATTACGTCTCATTTTCCTGGAAAATGTGGCTTTACTTAATTTTTCTGTAGATATTTCATTATGCCGCTGTTACATTGAGCACCTCTTCAACTTTGTGGAGAACTGTGTTACCTTTGGTGAGCTAATTTATTTGTGGATTTTGTTTTGAAGGACATGAAGCGACCATTCAAGCCGATGAAAGATTTGGACATGACTAGAGTGATTGAAGATATCATTATCAAGACTAAGTGATGGGCACTTGCAACTTGCCTGTGGTATTAGGATTTTTGTTATCGAGTACTCGAAATCTTTTTGTTGCCAATGCTTGATGCCAAAGTTCAATTTGGTTCCTTCAATATTCAAAATTTCACCGTAGATTTCTCTGATATAGTTTTTGCTATTTTTCCGATGCTAATTTGAAGTTGTCATGTAAAGTTGTGAACACGCATTCGATGCAGGCATGTCGTTGTGGCAGCTAGTAATATGATGAATGGATGTATAAAGGTGACGGTTGTAGCAAGTCGTTTTGTATTGCTTCTTGAAGCAAGCTAAGTGAAATTCTAATGCTAAAAATCCAAAAATCAAAGACACGGATTATTGACACTTTTCTAGTGTGTTCGATATCATCGTAGCTTAGCAATTGTACTTCCATTCCTTGGGGGGTCACACTTTTTTTCTTTTGGAGTGATAGTAGCAGCAGGTTTTAGTTTTTACTTGGCATCACCCCCAGTTGAGTACATCTTTTGCTCATACGAGATACGGAAGCTGCAAAATTGGAAAAGGGCTAAATCTGGATTAGTTTGGGTGACCCGAATTGTGAAAATTAATTCGGACTTTGTCTTCCATAGAGATTGGTTCTTAAGGATTATTTTTTTTCTTTTTCTTTTTAATTGTGAAAAAGGTGAGGAGGGGCAACCAGTTGTAGCTATGCTTCTAAGATGTGACTACAGGTTAAGAAACATTTGGCATTGAGCTATAACTGTTTCTATTGGGAGACGAAATGTGTCACTTTCAAGTTTCAACTAAAAGCCAATGAACATGGAACTAGTAGATTGAAAAAAGTCGAGCACTTGACGGATTTGAACTCGAGATATTCCATCTATGATACTAAAGAGTAAGCTTAGCGTCGCTAGGCTACCACCTTTGGTTTTGTTTGATTGGAAGAGAGGAGGATGGATATAGAAAGTTGGAGCCTTGGAGGGATGAAGATGATTACATAAATTTTTATACTATTTGGTAACAGAATGGTAGAGCTAAAAAGGATAAATGGTTTGGCTATTTATTATAATGTTCATTTGTACAATTTGTTATTAAATTTTAGATGGTAAAATAGTCTTTTGCAGCGCAAAGTTGTGGATTGCTTAAATTTTCTTACTAATTGAAGGACTCAATCTGGTGAACTGGGAGGGAGGTTACATCCGATTGCCTCTGCTCTCGTTTCTTCCTCCCCTCGCCATTTCCCCAAGGCTCCAATTAAACACACTCTAAGTAATTTTTTGGATTATTAGTTAGGGTAAGTGCTATTGCCCAAAATATCAAATTTCTCGCCTTAACTTAGCTATATTTAATTTTGTTTTTGTTCTTTCTGTTATTAATGGCTTATTAAGTGGTGGTTTTTGCCAAAGTGTCACAAAAATAAAGCTTAAATTGAATTATACCACACAAAAAATATTTATAAAAAATACTATAGCCTCGTCATCACACTATAATTGGAATGCCAAATATATCCTCGTATCCACTGTGGATACCTGCTAGTATCCAATATCCATTGCGGATACCGCCATGCTTACAGGCCAGTGCATGGTATCTGTTGATTTCTGCATAGTTACCAGCGGCACCACTTCTCTCTTCGATAATGAAAAATCACAAAAATGCACAAAATCACAAAAAAAAAAAAAAAAAATTGCATTAAAATCTAAAATTTTATTTCACAAAATCAAAAATTGCAATTATGGAGAGAGGCGACACTGTGCACGAATCTATGAAAACGTAAGAAATCGAATCGCTCTGACCATGGGCGGTGCTGGCATTGAAGGAGAGAACAGACGGAGATCGGATTTGCATGAAAGAGGCTTGGAGGAGAGAAATCAGATCTGCAATCTCACTCTCACGGAGGAGAGAACGAATCGCTGTGGAAGATTGTGCGGAAGGGATCACACGGAGGAAATGTAGGTCGTGTGGAGGATGGAAGGTGTGGCGGCAACTGGCGCGGAGTTCTCTTTCTCGAATTTGGTTGCACAAGGCCGTGACGCCGCGGCAAACTCTATCCAGATCTGAGTTCTTGTGATCCTTGTCGTCTGGCCATGGTGTGGGGATGGTGTCTTGGGGTGACGACATCACAAGCGTCCCACAGATCAACAACGAGGAAGGAATCTTCAATTTACTTGTCGGTCTCGTTAGTATTTATTTTTGCAATTGCCCTCTCCAACAAACTCATATATACCAAGTTTATCCTCTTATTTTTTGCCCGACTCTTCCCACAATTTCAAATGACTTTCTTTTTTTTTTTTTTCCCTCTCACCCTCTCATGATGACCTTAATCTAGACTTTCAACCAAACGCGTTATTATATATATAAATTTAGAAGTATCATTAAACGGACTTTTAGAGTATGGAATAAGAGATGAAAGAAGTTAAAATCTATGCCTAGTTACCATTTAGTTATTCATTTTTAAAGTAGGTATAAATGATCATCATGTATCATGACACTGCATAACTATATAAAGAGGCATTCTGTGAGTGATCGTTATATTTATAAAGTCATAGATGACTTAGGTAGCATCCCTTACAAATAAAACGGTTTTGAGAATCGTGAACCTAAAATTGAAGATTAATTAGCTCATTGCTCGAATTCACAAGAAATGGACAATCTGCAAGGTTATATTGGTTCAAAAAATGGACATTATATGTAATTATTTTGGAAGATAATATCAATATATGTACCCTCTTGGTATTGGTTCTGCAAGGTTATATTGGTTCAAAAAATGGACATTATATGTAATTAATTTTGGAAGATAATATCAATCTATGTACCCTCTTGGTATTGGTTCCCAAATATTTTGGAAGATAATATCAATCTATGTACCCTCTTGGTATTGGTTCCCGAATAATGGGAGTGAGAGTAAAATTTATTTATATGTCAATGACTATTCAACCGAAGACAAAGACATACGGCTGTTTGCCTAAGTGGTGAGAACCGTGGTTCTCACCACAACCTCAGTTATGAACAGTACAAAACTTTCACATGCTACAATAACAATTAAAAAAATTACTACAGTATAAAGCTCTCACATGCTACAGTAAAAGTGGTTCTAACTAATAGTTACTACCACCCTATAATTAGGTTTAGTAAACACTAGAATAAAAATTAGATTTCTTCTTTTATTCTTTCAAGGGAAAAATTTTATTATGAAAATTAAATTACTCCATATAATTTTTTTAGGGAAAAATTTTACTTTAAATTAAATAAAAATACATATTCAAATATAATCATAAATAACCATGCATTATAGGAGGATTAAACCTTAGACGTTTAATTGGATCCATTAGTGAAAGCTGGTCGACTAAGTTTGAACCCTAAATATTAGGAGACACAAACGACACGATATAAAAACAAATCTAGCTAGATACCAATGCGCATGTTATTGAAAACCACTTCAAATAAGTATGATACATAAACAAAATTAGAAGAGGGGGAAGTCACTTTTGTTGTTACAAAAAAAAAAATAACTACAATAATATCGCTTTTATCACGAACAAAATACAATACTAAATAAAAGAACAGAGATAAAATCATGATTTAAGAAGCAAGTCTGCTGCCACCACCATCAAATCATCTCACCTCAGCAAAAAGACCGGGAACCCTGACCAAAAACCACTCTTCCCTTGCTGACCAATGCCAACACCGATCTTTGGCCCAAGGGGAAAAGAGGGGGGCGGTGCAGCAAGAGCACAACAAAAACAAAACCCTAGTGAAGATAGAGTTGTTCGGCTAACTAAAAAAATGATTATTTCAAATTATAGCATCTAATAGACAAATAATTACTGAAAACATAACCAATAATCTTCATTTTTAGAATCTTAATCGTTTATTTTATTTTCCAATCCTATTTTATTTTCCTTTATAATCTTTCTCGGTTTGATATATGCATGCAACATAACCAATTAGTATTTACAAAGATTTTGTTCTATTAATTCACTTTGTAAAAATCCAATTGTGCTTTTTGGAATTGAAAAGCAACAAAAATGTTGAACATGAAGTTCAAGATGTTTGGTTGGAATCCTCAAATGCGACCAGAATGGCAACACTTTTTTTGGCAGAAAAAAATGAGATTTTTTTTTTTCTTTTGGTAGAAAAGAATAAAAAATATTGGCAATACAATTTTTCCTTACAAGGGCACAAAAAACGACAATAGTCCGATCATCACCCCAACACCAACGACAGTCATAGAATCCACCATAGCCCTTCCTGATCCAGACTTGCCAGCGTCCGGAAGTTCCACCACAACACTTTGGTCCACAACCCCCGGCTCAGGGGCATCGCTCGCCGGAGCTTCACTCGGCGCCATCACATCATCCTCAGGCGAATCAGCCATCGGCGCATCGGCCTCCTCATATTCCTCATCGGATGCCGGTCCTGGAGCCTCAGCCGGAGAATCGTCCTCCCCCGCCGGCGCGGGTGGCGGCGGAGGGCTGGGGTTCGGTTCGACTCCAGGCGGGACGATTGGCTCGCTGACTTGGAGAACGGAGATGTTGTACGGCCGGACGGCGACGGAGCCGACAAGCTTCGAGGCGAGCGGGGAGCCCTTGAGGGCCGAGCCGAAGGCGATACTGCCGTCGTCCCGGGAGACTGAGACGTTGATGAAGCCTTGGCGGTCTTGAGCCTTGCCGGTGGTCTGGAAGAGGGTGGCAAAGATGGTACCGGTGGGGTGGTCCTGGACGATGTACCGCAGCTTGGGAAGGCCGAAGAAGTCGAGGACTACGTGGACGCTGAGGATGTTTTCGATGACGGAGAGGGGTTTTCCGGCGAGGTGGGTGGAGACGGAGTGGTTGTTGAGGGCAAGGACGGTAATGATCTGGTGGTGGTTGATGAGATCGGCGAGTTTTGTTTGGGAGAGAAGGTTGTTGAAGGCGCCGAATTCGGGGTAGTGGCTTAGGAGTCTTGTAATGTTGAAGGCGGCCGAGGCAGGGTCGAAGGCGGAGGAGGTGGTGGCGGCGGAGGAGAAGAGGAGGAAGGTGGCCATGAGGAGGGGAGGAGAGGGCTTGAGAGACATTTTTGTTATTTTGTTTTGCTAATTTTGTTCTTTTGGTTTTTTTGGGAAAAGAAGGGTTTGATGGGGTGGGGGTGGAGGGTTTGATAAAAAAAAAGAAAAAAAAGGTGCATGCCATGCATGGTGGAGAAGGGAGCGTAACAGATGGGATTTGCTAAATTTGGTGTCGTAAGGAGCATAAGTAGATAAAGATTGACTGTGATGTCATAAATCAACTTTTATCATCATGAGTCATATATATGACTTGTTCCTTTGTGTGTTAGGGTGGGAATGTAATTATACCCAAAAATGGAAGACCGGGAAATTTAAATAGTGGTTAGCTTATCCTTATTGTTCGCTAAAGGTTTTCTTTGTTCATAAATGCAACAATCATATTGCTGAGTAGTTATTAGAAGTCCATTTTACTCAATTTTCTTTGGCAAATAGTCTGCAGAATCCGTTTGGTATTGCTTACTGTTTTTGACCGCCTAAGTTCAAAAGTTGGTTGTTAGGGTCTTTATCTAATTTTTTAGAAAAGTATGGACTCTCAAAATTTGCAATCAAATCCACAAATGTGGTTTCTTTGAAATAAAAAATAAAAAAAAAAAACTTCAAAACAATGTTTGGTAGAGGTGAAAAAGTAGAAGGAAAGAAGAGAGTGCAAAATTTTTTGAAGAGAATGATTAATAGATTATTTGGTGGGAGAACATAGTAATTGAAGAGATTGTATTTGCACCTATGTCAGTCTTTTTATTTATTTTTTTTCCTCTTTAAAGTGGAGAGATTTTTTAAAACAAGACTTGAAGGGAAGCTTTAGGAATAGTAAAATTACTTTTTTGTCCTAACATTTAAACTAAGATGATACTAATTTATTTGTAAAATACTCATTTACTTGATTCCTCATTTTCTTTTCTTCTTCTCTCACCAAGAAAATAAAAGTAAAACAATTTCCTCTTACCAAATGGAGTATAAAACTTGTAGAGCAGCTTTAATAAGGTTTTATAAAATTTCAATGTATGATTTTTGTTGCAAATTAGTAAATTTTTAAATGTCATGTTTGTTTCATCAAATATTTTTATAAAAAAAATATAATTCAAGCACCAACTAAAAAATTATAACTATTACTTTTTCTCTTCTATTTTGTAAAAACTAGCATATAGATAAAAGTGACACGTAAATACCTAAGCTAGACATTTTAAAAACCTCATTTTATTATTAAAACGAATATCATTTTTGTACTGTGTATGCTTCGAAAAAAATCAATTTAGTACCCTATAATTCAGAATATTCAAATATTGCCCTCATGTTTGTAAAAATATTTTCGATATTCTAAAGTCAGTTTTTAGATCTAAAACGTCCTTCATACCTATTTCCTTTTTTATTTAATTACTCTAAAGTTAGAAAAAAAAGACTGAAAAAATATCAATTATTATTATTTGGACACAAGGATTATTTACTTAAATTTTTTTTTATCTTCTTCGCCTAATTTTAGACCCTTAAAATAAACAATAAAAAAAGGTAGAAAAGACATATTATATCTTGAAAAAAAAAAGGTTTTAGGGTACCAGGATGTCATGTTCTAAAATATCAATGTACTATTTTAATATTATTAAGAACGTCGTGTAACAAAATGATTTTTTTCGACGACTATAAGATACCAAACTGCTTTTTTTTTTTGTTTATATTTGTCTATATTTTTCATAATATCATAGTTTTGTCAATTTTTTTAATATTAATTGTTTGTGGTACTTAACTCTTTTTTTTTTTTTTTGTGTTAATTAACTAATGTTTGTACAACCAACTTGTACGCAAGAAAGTTCCGTACATAGATCAAGTGAGTCACTAGTTTTAACACTAGAGCACGGCTTATGAGCGACGGGCGGCGTACAACCAACTTGAACATTAGAAAGAATTATCTATACAAATCAGAGTGAGTCACTAATTTTTATACTAGAGCATGGCCGCTTAAGGGATTTGCAGCTGGGAGGATTCAAATCTTAGACTTAGGAGGAAGCACACCACCAAGGCCAAGGTCTTTACCAATTGAGCTAACCCTTGAGGTTGGCTATCTTATTGTTTTTGTATATTATGATATGTTGGTTAATTATCGTAAAATTGCAATTGTTATGATATTATCGTATTTGCATATTATACATAAACGTTGTCGATATATTCAAATTTATAAACTTACAAATTGGAACACTTGTTATGCAAGCGTGTATTTAGTCGGTTAGGTGACAAATAGTGACAGTGATGGAGCCAAGATTTTGAGCTAGAAGGGGCCGTCTATTTTTTTATATCCAGATTATTTTAACATATATTAAGAGAAGTGCATAACAAGTGACTCACTCTGTATAAACTGTGTAGAAGAAACCAGTTATTCAGGACACAAGAAATACAGATGAACATGTTGTGGGTAAAACCAAAAGATTACAGATAGAGGTTCAAATCTAGTGATTGCTTCCTACTTTTTTTTTTCTAATCAAGCTTGAACGTTGCAATGTCGGACTCTGAATGAATAAATTGCATTTTGTCTAGCAGGTCTTCAGCTGTTGAAGCAGTAACAAAGATTTATCTCCCTAACTCTACAATGAAGTTTTGTTCTACAACGTAATTTAAAAACTTTAAAAGACCGTTATAAAAATCATTTACATTCAAAAGACCTATGGGTTTAGAGTGAATGCTTAACAGACTCCTACTAGCAACTACGCATAACTCTTCAAGGTGCCTAAATCACTAGGTAATGCAATAAAAGCATTAGAGATAGGGATCATATTTTCAAGAAGCTTAGAGATGTCCAAAACTCTCTCTTCCTTACATATGGTTTTCCCACAGAGGTTCCCCTCAACTAGGAGATAAGATATAACCCCTGTGACATGAGTTTTCTTAGAATGTGCTGCTATTGCTACATTTGTTATTAATCCTAAGCTACCTCCCTATAAATCAGGTTAATATTCTTACGAGCTAAGACTTATTCTAAGTGTTCCACGGCTTCTAAATAGACTCTACGTTTACTAAGACTGGAACTACAAAAGCCACAATGGTTTTAATTTTCCTAGATAAATGAAAGGAAAACATGTTTAGTTTCTAAAACAGACTGACTTTTTTTTCCTATTCATTTTTTTTTTTGTTTTTGTCTTAAGTCCTCTCTGCCCAAAATTTGAGTGTTGAATCAGTTCTTAAAGAAGATGGAATTGGAAAGGACTAGGGACTTATGACAGATAGGTGATATACATGTTAGAAAAAGTCAGACCAAAACAGTTTAGATTTTGAAAAATAAACATGCAATCAGATCGACTTTTGATAAATGAGATTCTAACTGTATAACTTTTGATAATTTACAAACAAACAAACAAAACCCTACATATTTAACTGTACATTTTTTGACAAAATAAACACAAATCTAGAAAAGTTAGTAAAAGATATATGACATACTATAAACCTTTTGACAAAAATACAAATCTAGAAAGGTCAGTAAAAGACATATGACATTCTACAAACCTTTTGACAAAAACAACACGAATCTAGAAAAATCATTTAGGATCTAAAAATTTCAAACTAACAACAGGAACAAAGACGTGATACATTTGACAAAGTAACATTTTTTTTAATAAAACAAACACAAATATATAACAACTATTGTAACGATGAAATTAACATTTATTGTTTAACACATATTGTGACAATCTAAAAACAAACAAACACTTAAAACACAAAATACATTTTCTTACAGAAACAGTTAAACGACTTCTATGGATTAAGAAGTTACTCCCCATATAATTTTTTTACAAACTAATAAATAGGGTCTTTAAATGCTAGATTCCTGAGGCTTTGTCTTTCTGCATGAAATTTGTGCCAGAGATTAGAAATTGCACTTTGGACATATCTACTCAGATGGTTCTGAAAAGAAGTATGGAGGTCATCCAAGTTCTCTTTAAAAAGGCCATCTTTGTAAAAATAGATTTTGTCCTCCCTATTTACTAACACAAATCCACACAACCAACACTTACCCTCACAAGTTTATCTCCTACATTTATGACATCTAGAGTTGATGGTACAAGTTCTTCTTCTCATCACACTACGAATGTACTCATACCTGGAAGGTTGACCCTCTGATTGGAGTCACTTGGATGATATATTTTTCCTTCGATCGGCACTCTTACATCACTAGGGATTCCAAAACGTATGAGAATTCATAGTCAAGTGACTCTAGACTTGTATTTTTACTTGAGAACCTACTAAGAAAGTGATGGGAAGTGTTTTCTCAGGTGATGGTACTTTAGATATGTGGAAAACAAAGAAAAAGAAACAAGAAAGAACGAAATAAAAGAAATAAAGAACAGAAGTGCAAGATCTGAGGGTTAACTAAAATTTTAAAATGGTTGAGGGCTTGTGGATGAAATTCAAGTTTATGAGAAAAAAATAGAGAAAATCAAGAAAATTAAGAATAAGTTTCAAATTTTAAAGAGAGGGCGAGTAATCTAAAGAGGGGAGAATTTTAAAGAGAGAGAGCTCAGCAAATCTAAGCTTTGATGCATAGTGACAAGATTTGTAGACAACATAAGACACTGTTTTGCACACTGTGTTGGATACTAGACTGGGCTGAAATAGACAGGGCTAACTGTATTTTTAATATAAATATTTGTGTTGTTTTTCTATTGTTATTGTTGTTGTTAAAGAAAAAAATGTATTAAAGAAAACTATTATTATTATTACTTATTGCAGGCTGTGTAATCCCTTTATTTAAGGTCATCACATGCATTAAATTGTTTTTTTCTAAAGAAAAATATTTAAGTAAAATTAATAATGTATTGCAATCTGGCTTTCAATTTGAATATATCTTTTATCCAAAGAATCTAATACAATTTGATTATTCAATGGTGTATTTGAGGGGACAAATATATATATATATATATATATATCTTGAAAGGGGTGAATTATATTACATGAAAAAAACTTGCAAAAATCCCCCCAGCCCCCTGCCTCTCTAGTGCCAAAGACATTATTTTAGTGAAATTTAATTACCTCAATTCCCAAACGATTGCTTCAAAATATCGAGATCCTTTTGAATTTCTTTCTAGATCAATAACAACCACGACATTATTATCATGTCCTCTTATCGTATTGTTGTTGCGTTTGAGTTTTTACAAGTACGTATAATTATTGCTTTGGTCAGCAAAAACAACGACTCAATTACTAGCTCCTAAGATTTGAATACACATCAATTTTCTAGCCCTGCTGTTATTTGCTACATTCAAATAGGTTTGAGGTTGAATCATGTCTCTTTTTTTTTATACAAAGGCAAAGCAAAGTTCTAAGGAAAAAAAAAAAAAAGAAATATTGTTAATCCAAAACAAAAAAAAAAAAAAAGAAACTTACAATTTTTTTTTGCTCAACCAAAAAACGTCTTTCTTTTATTGTGCATTCCTATCAATCAAGAAAGAACAAGTATTCATAAGGTGTAATATAAGACGAGCACCAAAAAATATTGAATTAGCGTACGTTTAGAAAAAAATTCAATATTGAAGAATT